>MJUU01058011.1:9093-41743 GCA_002080025.1 Modiolus philippinarum
CAGACTTTGCAGATCCGCTTCCGATCGAAGAGGATCCCGGCACCATCCTAGGCCCCCGGGCGCAGTACTATCTTCAGATGAATATGACCTATGAGGCAGATCATACTTTTGGGCTGAGATCTGAGAATGGCGGAATTTTCATCGGGAATGCTCCGGTCACTTTCGATGGCGACGATATCCTGGTCAATGGCCAGCGATATAAGTGGACCCCTGGGCTCTGGGAGCTCATGGTGATGAAGAGGCCCGAAGATTTCGAAATCGATGATCTGGAAACTAACGGCGATATCCTGAAGAAGACCTATGCTCTCTACCAGAATAATAGTACCCTCTCCAAGACCCCCAAGTCCAACCGCAGCTTCAAGTGGAAGGCCAACGTATCCCATATCTATGATGAGGATAAGAAAGGGAGCGGGATGCTCTACCTTCCATCAGACCCGACTCCATCCCTCTCATAGCTACCTCTTGCTGGAAGAAAGACTGCAGAAGGGTGATGGGTCGGCCTTTGCCGATGCCAATCTAATCTCCCTCATCAATAATGCGATGATGTACCTCTTCAAATCCATCACCTTCAAGCTTTCCGGGCAAACGATCGAGCATTTGAACGATCCCGGGGTCGCCACCACCATGCTGGGCCTTCTCACGTATCCCGACGATTTCTCCAAGTCCCAAGGCCTCAATCAGCTATGGGTCAAGGATACCTCTGCAGAGGCCGCCGCCGAGAATCTGGGATTTGCCGCGCGCAAGGGCTACGTCATCGCCAAGCCTGCCAATAAGGGGAACTTCTCCTTCACCATCCCCCTGAAGCATATCTTCGGCTTTGCCCAGGACTACGAAAAGCTGGTCTACGGATTCAAGCATGAGCTCACTCTCGTCCGCGCCTCGGATAATGACGCCATCTTCCGGGATGCTGCCAATATCAACGATCCCGGCAAGATCGTCCTCAGCAATCTCTCATGGTTCGTCCCCCATGTGATGCCCTCCGACGACCAAAAGCTGCGGCTCTATAAGACCTTCGAGAGCAAGGTGAAGCTAGATATCGGCTTCTGCATGAGGCAGTGCGATTCGATCGGCGTCCCTGAAAGCCGTGAATTCACCTGGCGCCTCTCCACCCGAAGCAGCCCCGAAAGACCCCGATGGGTGATCGTCGCCTTCCAGACCGATAAGAGTAACGATCAAGAAGCCAACCCTGCAATCTTCGATCACTGCCGCGTGAATGAGATCTGGGTCACTTTGAATTCCCAGAGATATCCTTCCGTTGGCCATCGTGCCTCCTTCACGAATCAGAAGATCTCTAGGCTCTATAAGGAGGCCGCCGATTTCCGCTGGAAATTCTTCAATATGGATCATCTGGTAAGCAATCCAGGCATCACCCCCGCCGACTTCACGGATCTCCAACCCCTCTTCGTATTTGACGTCTCCAAGCAGAGCGAGCGCCTCAAGGACTGGACGATCGACGTCTATATCAAGGTGAGATTCGATCAGGACGTTGCCGCCAATACCCAAGCCTACGCCCTGGTCATCTCCGATCGCATCCTCCAATTCGAATCAGATGGCCGCAAGATGAGCGTCGTCTACTGAGCCATATATAAATGACCGGGCTTCAGCAGATCGCCAAGAATACGGCCCCAAGCGTGGCTTCTCTCCCGTCATCTCCGGTCGAGGTGGCCAGATCTCCACGCGATTCCATCAGCCCATCCGCCTGGACCCCTTCAAGAGCTACGAGATGGCCCTGGTCAACCCAGAGACCTACTACTTCTTCCCAAATATCCATGAGAGGAATCGCGTCTTCTCCTACTCCCCCGATGATGGCGCGCGCTGGTTCTCCATCGCCCTGAAGGTTGTATCCTACGATATCGATGATATCAATGCCGAGATCCAGAGACGTATGCGTCAAAATGGCCACGGCGCCAAGATCATCATCGGGGCAAATCGTGCGACTCTGAGAGCCGTCCTCATTCTCCGAGAGCACTACCAAGTAAATTTCGACGTCCCAAATAGCCTCTGAACCGTCCTGGGATTCAACGATAAGACCTTTACCTACGATCCCAAGACCAATGGATATTTCGAGAGCGAGAGCATCGTGAATATCATCAACGTCAATAGCATCCTGGTGAATAGCGATATCATCAGTGGAAGCTACGTTGACGGCGTGCAGCAGCCCGTCATCTATAGCTTTTTCCCCAACGTCTCCCCCGGCAGGAAGATCGTCCAGAATCCCAAGAATCTGATCTATCTTCCGGTGACCGTGAATACCATCCACTCCATGGAGACGCATATCACCGATCAGGATGGCCTGCCCATTGATCTCCGCGGCGAGCACTTGACCATGCGCTTCCACCTTCGGGAGATATAAATAAATGACGTATTCCGAGTATGGTCTGAACCTGAGCTCAAGCCAGAGGGATAAGCTCAGACTCGCAGCCAAGCGCAAGCCATGCCCCGTGAGCATCCGCCTCTCGCACGAGAATCTCTCTGGCAATGATACGTTGCTGCTCACGAATCGGCAGATCCAGAAGATCAATAAGCTCAAGCGGGCCGGTGAAGGAGGAATGATCTTGGAGATGAGCACCACCCAGCTGAAGCAGAATATGCAGAAAGAAGGTGGGTTCCTCCCCATGCTCGCCGGCCTGGCGATGAGGGCCCTCCCCATGGTAGCCAAGACCGTCCTTCCAGCCTTGGGAGTAGGTGCCTTGAGCGGTCTGGGTGGCGTCGCCGTCAATAAGGCTTTGGGGTCTGGATTATACCTCAAGAGAGGTGGCCAGGTCTGCTGCGTGAAGCCTCACGGGAAGGGCTTATATCTCTCCCCAGCCCGATTGCCGAAGACAGTTCAGGGTCACGGCTTATATCTGAAGCGCGATGGTAAGCTCTACGACGGCTCCGGATTGATCCTTGGCCCCAATAGCCCCTTCAAGAACGTCCCCCTCCTTGGCATGCTTCTCTAGGGCCCTCTAGATAAACGACCGAAGAAGTAGATGCCCGATTCGAGGATTTCCTGGAGTCCGAGGTCCAGAAATATGTCCGCATGCTTCGCATCTATAAGCGATTGGATAAGGTGGTCTCCACTATCCAAGCTGCGGCCTCCATCAGCAGTCTATTGCTTACCAGCGGCACCATGGGATCGGCTTTGACCGGAATCGGTGCCGCGGCCTCCCTCCCCCTTGGATCCCTCGCTTGCCTGAGCGGTACGACCTCCCTAGTGCTCTTGCTGATCGCCAAGCGAATCGCCAAGAAGAAGAAGAAGCATCGTGATACTCTCGACTTGGCCAGATCCTATTAGTCTCAGCTCCCCGGCGAAGATGGTGCGCCTGCCGTCTGTCTGAAGAATTATTACGATGGAAAGGATGTCTTGCGCCAGCCCTCGCCCCCTTTCAGCGAAGATTAAGCCAAGCATTCCCAAAGCCTTCGCTGATCCCATCCCTCAAATATCTTTTCCGATGGGTTTCCCCCATCAGAAAGGATTTCTCCCACGCCCCCTCAATTCACCACTTCAAAATCGAAGTAGTCGTGCCCGCTCTTCTTTGACTTCTTCATCCCTAAATTATCAATTTTGAGCAGGTGCCACTTTTCCCGAGATATTTGCCGCATTTTCCGGATCATACTGCTGCACGCCCAGACCTTGGTTTCTACCCCTTTCCTCTCCAGCGTCAGAATCATCCCCTCCCCATACTGGCTTTTCGTCTCCTTGACCCCCACCACTCGGAATATTTCCCAGGGCAGGTCGCGCCACCTCATAATCGGCTGGCGTCTGGCCTCCCTATGAGCCTGTGCCCTCTTTCTCACTTCCTCGTCGCTCTCTTTCCGCCCGGGACCTAGGGACCTAGCAATCGGATTTGCTGATCCGGATTTTGAGAAGATTCAGAATTCATGATTTATTGGATTTCGAAAGTTTTTAATTCATTTTGGTGAGTCCTTCCATTCCTGCACTTTTCAGCATCCCCGCCTCGCTCTTTACTCATTTGCATCCCAGGGCCCCGAAATTGGGGTATCATGCAGATTTCCTGCTTGAAAATGGTCCTGCGGCAGAATTGTCATTTCATAACTACTGTCAATTAATAAAAGCCGGGTCTACTGAAAATGTCTTTCTCATTTCAAATTAAGGTGACGACCGTGAATCGTCTGTTGTAACAATTGCAATAGTGGTTGATTGGGGTGAGGGGACGACCATTTGAGTTTAAGGGGAAGGCTTCGGCGATTTTGACCGGAAAATTTATTGATTTTGACGAAAATCTCGAACAAATTATTTGTTTTCACCAAATGTCTCATCAAATTATTTATTCGTAATTACGACAACAAAAAATATTCTTCGGATCAAAATTAAATTATTTATTTTCATGATAAGTAGGATTATTTATTTTCATTGGCACCAAGATTAAATTTATTTACAAAATCGCCCAAGCCTCTCGCTGAAAATCTAATGGTCGTCTCTCAATTACAAAATTACAGAACAGAATTGTCTAGAGCCGAAGTCAATGAGACATATAGACAAATCAGGTGGAAACAACCGGAAAATTGTCGACCGCAATGGTCCTGACTTGGTACAGGCATTTCAAAAGAAAAGTTGGTTTTAACCGGCTTTATGGCATGACAAGCCTCCCCTTCCATTGCGGTAGTGTCCGGTAGCAACTCAACGGCAATTGAAAGGTCAAAGACAAATAACTTAATACCGAAGTTACTGTGAATTTTAATTCTGCATATGCGCATTTCGACAACTCATGTCTCTTCAGTGCATATAATTGAAAGAAATGATCATCCCAGTACTAAGAAAAAAATGAATCTTGAATCAGAGTTCAGACCGAAACTTCAAATTTTTCCACAAGGGAGTAATATCTATTGAGAACTTTTTTAATAAGTGTGTGAGACGGAATTTTTAGAAGCCTTGATTAATCAGGCGGTCAAAGAGATAACTATGTCTTATGAGAAAGTCTGTATAATTTGTAATAGCTCTTGCGGATCGAATCAATTGTGAAACATACACCCCGCAAGCAGAAGAAGCTGGAATAATACTGTCCATGTTAGGAAATTGATAATTTTGACATAACAACCGCCCCTTCTGTCGTGAATTCTAGTAGTGAGATGACCATTTTTTAAATTGAGATGTAAGTCCAAAAAAGATGTAGATCTTGTGATTTCCTTTATCTCTAGTTCTGGCGGATATATTAATGGGACTCATTCATCAAAAAATGTGTTATTGATGGAAAGAACATCACCAATATATCTACAAGTGAGATTGAAGGATCAAGCTTTTTTTATTTTATGATCTTTTACGCGTTCCTGAGGAAATTCAGTCTCGTGTTAATATAAAAACAAGCCTGCCAGAAGAGGAGTACAATATGTGCCCATTGGTATGCCGACTTGCTGTTGATATATAGCATCTCCAAATGTGACAAATATATTATCAATTAGAAAATCAAACATACTGCACATATTTTTTTCTATTATCGTAGGATACTTTTCCTGCAGACAAAGCTTATAATAACATAGTTTTTGTATGTTAAGCACATTATTATAACTGCCTCATCAAAACACTAGTCATTATACATAATTATAAATGACTTGCACACATAGATATAGTCCCTTTTTGTACAATAACTGCATGGAGACATTTACAGTAAAAAATTCTGCAAAAATTACGATGTTTGATTTCCGGACAAAGCTATACAGGTAAAAAAGGTAATTTTTCTCGGAAAACACAGTAAAAAAAAATCACATCGCAAAATTAAGGAACACGAATTGTATCTTTGATTTTGTCCTGAAAGCCATATAAGTTTAAACTATGATAAAAGACTATCAGACTATGGTTATATATGAAAAAGAAAGGAAATGGGGTAAATGTCAAGGAGACAACATCCCATATCAAGGTTAAAACAACCCAAAACAAAGCATCTACTAGGGGTCACCGTACGGTCTTCAACACAGTGAGGAACCTCACACCATATAACAAGCCCTAAACGGCCCCAAAGGATAAAAAAGTTAATAATTCAATGGAAACAAACCACATCCAATAACCTAAAATATCAAGAAACTAAAATTTTATAAGAAGACAAGGACAAGCCAATGCTCAACATATTCCTGACTTGGGACAGGCGCAAAATTTGCGGTGGGGTTAAACTCGTTTTCTTTGATCCAAACCCTTCCCTTATGTGTTGTTAGAGTCTACAAAATAAATACACATAAAGACTCACAGTAAAAATCAAACTAGAAAAAAGTCCAACTTATCAAGAAGAGTACCCCTACAATGAAGTACATAAACATGAAGACAATACACACGGGTACTGTCCGGACAAATGCTCGCAGTAACTGACGGTTAGTTAAGGACATAATTTTCGTTGACTATGATATCAAGCCTTCTTACATGTGAAACTTCAATTGTAGTTTGTACAGCGATTTTGTCAAAAGAGCGAAATTACTGTCTCAAAAAACTTATACATCAAGGGTATGTTCAGTCACTGATGCAATTGTCCCAACAGAAGTTTTATGGTCGTCACCACGATTTGACAGACCATTACAATGTTTCTGTTTCACAAATGAGAACAGATATTTTTGGGTAGATCCAGAGTTTGTTACCGGACTGACTAACACCTACTGAGACAAAACCGGACTTTTCACTGGCAGTGTGACGGGTGCCACGCGTGGAGCAGATCATGCTTACCCTTCCGGAGCTCCTGATGATACCTCAGTTTTTATAGGGGTTCACACTGCTAGTGCTTAAGTTTTGATGCGTTCTTGTTCATTTTTGTTTATTTGTTTTGTCTTTGTCATACTGTCTCAATTCGTGTTGCTGTAAATTGCCGTGATGTTGGATTTGTGATTTTAGAATTTCCCCTTTCCTTTTCTTGCTTCGGTATTCGTGGGCCAATGTATTGAAATACTTCTAAATTTGGTATAACAACATCATCATTTATAAAGAAAGAACATATTGTGTGATAAAGGCGACTTCTTGCCCGACTTTCAGCGGAATATTTTTTAAAAAGAAACATATAAATAAAAGTATGCAGAGTCTACAAGCTTAAGGGATACATTTTTTGTCAGAAAAAAAAATGATAATTGCAAAAACAAAAAAAACTACATTCGTAGGTCAAAAGCAGTAGAATATAAACAAAATACTAAATTCAAAAACTGTGTAAAGGTGTATTTAAAGATGTTCAAAATTGTTTATAATGTGAATGATAAAGAAGTCTTTGTTTCATTTATATTGTTTAAAAAATTATAATTCTTCAACAACAAGATGATAAATGTTTGCAGGAAAGCATTTATAGATCAAACAAGTAAAGATGTAGCCGAACAAGAGCAGCGTAAAACAAATTAAAATATCGAAGTTACTGCGAATTAATTTTCTGCATATGCGCATTTTGACAACTTATGTCTCTTCGGTGCGATCAATTCAAAACATTTTGGAAGTCCATGAACCGAATATGTGTTAAAGCTGATAGAAAACTTTTTACCAATTTATACTACTAAAATAATGAGGCGCTTTTTGTTAGCCAGGTAGCTGCAGAAACAACAAAAACTATGACTAAGCTTCATATATCCAAAAGTAGTGATTGTTTTGCCATTATAAAATTTCATTGGCATATTATGCAATTGTAGGAAAAAGAAGGGAAACGGGGAATGTGTCAAAGAGACAACGACCCAAAGGGAGTAATAACAACTCAAAGTGCCTGCACTTAGCTAATTAGCTTAATTAATTTATTACGGAATCGCAGTTTCCGTCATCGGTCCGAAATTATACAGTCGGGAACTCAACAGGAATAAATAACTGAACAGAAAAACATCATTTTAAATCTTTTAGCGCTATAGATGGATGATTCACCATAGAAATGTTGAGAATGACGAAGATAAACATACAACAAGCAGTCAGCAGTAGTAAAAAAAAATCGGTCAGTCCAATTTTTAAGTAAGTAATTGTTTTTTTTTTTGTTTTTTTTTTGACAAATATTACCAACTTTCAAATGCTTCTCTTGACTGGGCGGCCTATTCACATCAAGGATATTGGATCAGTAGGCCGAGACAGGTCAGTCATTACTTTTTATTTTGACCTTTTTGTACAATGGATGATGAAAATATGTTCCTATGGCTATACATGTACATATAATATGGTGAAGTGATGAGACATGTACTAGATGTAGATGACATTTTTATAGTATGCATGTGTTTCATATCTGTTTTATTAGCATTTTGGATTATATATGCTATGTAGATAGTGTTACGTCAAGGATAAAGTTCTAAAAAAAAAAAGAAAATATAAAGTCGATGAACGAAAAGTAAGAATTTGGCTTGCATTCGTAACCCTCATCCCCGGTTACGTCTAGTAGTAGAATCCAAAAAAAGGAAAGCCACAATCATCTAAAGACAGCTGTTATGTGGCAGAAACGACCAATTAAAGTCAGCAAGATAAAACAAAATTGGCTCAAATTAACTTTTTAATCAGACAAAAAAATAATTATTTTACAAATTAAATACAACATATAACTTATCTGACAATAATGAAGTCCAAGTAATAATCCAAATGAACAGTTCACTTAATTCCACCAATAAATGTCCAGTAGAATAATCCTTATAATCTTCACTAAATAGTTGATAATAGATTCACAATAATTGATGTCGCTTTCCAATACGAAAGATGTGCGTGATAATCCTATATAAACTAATTAATCCTGTATAAACTTATTAAACTGACTGACTTAACCCTTTTCAGCTACCTCATATAAATACATTTATTATTTCTAGAAAAATCTATCCACAAGATATAACTAGAACATTCTAATCAACTGACAATCACATGACTAGAATTATTTGTAAGGAAAGCCTCTAGAAAATTCTATGTGTTAAAATCTAAATTTAAATTCTAGAAAATTTCTGTATGTTCTAAGTTGTAATAACCTTGACCATTGTATTGTAAACAAGTTACATAACTAGGCCAAACAAATTACATAATATTAAGGCCGTACAAAATAAAAACAATCAATACAATGTATCATAGAATATTTACAACATTTAATTACCTACAACACCTCCCCCCAAAAGAAAATGTTTGAATGCAATGAAAAACATTTAAAATAAACAATGAGGTGTTATGAAATTGATCAAACTCTTGACAATGCGTCTGCAATTACGTTATCTTTTCCTTTAATATGTCTTATGTCTAGATTAAAACCTTGCAAAGTCAAACTCCACCTCAAAAGTCTTTGATTTTTATCTTTCATTTTATGAATAAATTAAAGAGGGTTGTGATCAGTATATACAATGATAGGCTGAATTGAAGCTGTAACATAAATTTCAAAATGTTGTAAAGCCAAAATCAGAGACAAACATTCTTTTTCAATGGTGGAGTAATTCCTCTGGTGTTTATTAAATTTCCTAGAAAAATAACAAATAGGATGGTCTATACCATCTTTACCTTCTTGTAATAAAACACCACCAGCAGCGACATCACTGGCATCTACTGCTAACTTAAATTGACAATCAAAATTAGGTGTCGCTAAAACTGGCGCACTTTCTAGGATGGCTTTTAGTTCTTCAAATGACTCATCACAACGTTTAGACCAAATAAACTTTACATTTTTTCTCAATAGTTTAGTCAAAGGCTCACTAATTGAAGAAAAATTTTGACAAAATTTTCTATAATATCCAGCCATTCCCAGAATGGGAATAATAATAATATCCAGCCATTCCCAGAATGAATTCCCGGATTTGACTACCGACTTTGACATTTTCCCGGATTGAATCACCCACAGTGTGACGGGTGCTGTTAACAGAGCAGGACATGCTTACCCTTCCGGAGCACCTGATGTCACTCTCAGTTTCACTGGAGTTCATACTGTGAGTGCCTTTGTTCTGAATGTTGTGGTTTCTGGTTCTGTACTTTGTGTCTGTCTGGCGTCATTGTTTTTGTGTCTAACGTCATTGTTTTCTGTGTTCTCGTTTTTTCCCTGTCTTTGGACTTCGATTTTTGTGAATTTCACCCCTTTGTTCCTTCGGCATTCTACTGCCGTTGTCCCAGAAAACGCATCAATTGTTTCTTATTCTCAGGTTTAGGAAAACTAGAAATAGCACTTATTTTAGCATCAATAGGTTTTACCTGACCCTGACATAAGCACATTCAAATTCACTCTTAGAGAGATTGACTGTTAACATAGCACTGCTTAAACGTTCAAAAAAAGTTCGAAGTATCTGAAGATGTTCTTCCCAAGTGTCACTATATATATAAGAATGTCATCAATGTATGCTTCACAACCGTCAATTCCAGAAATAACACTGTTGATGAGACGCTGAAAAGTTGCCGGCGAATTTTTCATGCCAAAAGCCATCACTTTGTATTGAAATAGTCCATCCGGTGTAACAAAAGCTGAAAGTTCTTTTGCACGCTCTGTAAGAGGAACTTGATAAAATCCTTTTAATAAGTCAATTTTTGTTATGTATTTAGCATTTCCAATTTCATCAATACAGTCATCAATGCGAGGAATTGGAAATGAGTCAGTTTTTGTAACACTGTTTAATTTTCTATAGTCCGTACACATACGATAAGTTCCATCAGTTTTTGGCACTAGAATACAAGGCGAGCTCCAATTGCTTTTTATAGGTTCAATAAAGTCAATTTTTAACAAATACTGAATTTCATCATGCAGGTACTTTTGTTTGATCGGATTCAGTCGGTATGGATGCTGTTTAATCGGTTCTGAATCACAAACATCAACGTCATGAAATATTCTATCAGTTCGTGTCGGAATGTCCGGAAACAAATGTTCAAAATCACTGAGTAACTGTTTTAACTGTTCCTTTTGAATCGTTGGTAAATGTTGAAGTATCGAATCCAAATCTTGAAGAATCTGTGAATTTTCCAGCTTCGGTGTGATAGATGGTGAATCAATCTTTTCACAAAAGTCATTTTCAGCATTGTCAGGGTCAACACCTACTATATTTACAGAATGTACAATATTTGTGCTATTTCTATCTACATAAGGTTTTATCATATTAACATGACACAACCTATTATGTCTACGTCTGTCAGGTGTTTTAATAATGTAATTTAAATCACTGACTTTCTTTTCAACAATATATGGACCAAAATATCTGGCTTCAAGTGGTTTTCCAGGAACAGGAAGTAAAACAAGTACTTAATCACCAAGGTCAAAATTACGTTTAACAGAATTTTGGTCATACTTGGCTTTCATAGATTCTTGACTGGATGTAAAATTTTTATTGGCTAGTTCACAAGCTTTTACAAGATTAGTGCGAAAGTCTGAAACATAATCAAGGAGATTTAAATGGTCTTTTTCATCAGATAAAATTTTCTCATTTAAAAGTTTGAGTGGTCCCCTAACTGTATGTCCAAAAACTAATTCAAAGGGACTAAAACCTAATGATTCCTGGACTGCTTCTCTTACAGCAAATAAAAGAAAAGAAATTCCTTCATCCCAATCTTTCTCTGTGTCAAAACAATAGATCCGCATCATATTTTTTAAAGTTAGGTGAAATCGCTCTAAGGCGCCTTGACTTTCAGGATGATATACAGATGATCTATACTGTTTAATGCCTAATTCATACATTACTTGCTGAAAAATGCCCGACATAAAGTTTGAATCTTGGTCTGATTGAATAGATTTAGGTAGGCCAAACAAAGTGAAAAATTTAGTTAAAGCCCTAACTATAGTTTTAGTCTTTATATTTCTTAAAGGAATAGCTTCAGGAAACCTTGTGGATGCACACATAATAGTTAACATGTACTGAATACCAGATTTAGTTTTTGGTAAAGGACCTACACAATCTATTAATATTCTACTAAAAGGCTCCTCAAAGGCAGGTATTGGCTGAAGAGGTGCTTTTGGAATAACTTGGTTTGGTTTCCCTACTAACTGACATGTATGACAAGACTTGCAGTAATTAGAGAATCTTTTCTAAGATTAGGCCAATAAAAATAATTTAAAATTTTGTTGTAAGTCTTATTAATACCTAAGTGTCCTGACAATGGAGTATCATGAGCCATGCTTAATATCTCAGTTCTATACACCTTTGGCACTACAATCTGATACTTTACTGCCCACTCTGCATCAGCAGATACATCAGAAGGTCTCCATTTACGCATAAGAATACCATTTTTGGTGAAATAAGTAACAGATTCTTGCAAACACTCACTTTCATCATCAGCCCTATAAAAAAGACATGAAATTTCAGGGTCTTTATGTTGCTCACTGCTAAACGTAGACATAGAAAAACCATCACCTTGAACCAATGAACTATCAGAAAACTCCAAGGGCTTGCTTGTTTCAACACCAACATCATTAAGCTGACTCATAATCAAAACCATCAGTGCTATTTTCCTCAACCTTCTGAGCTTCAACACATTTCTTTTTCATAGCACGAGTAACTGCACAGGCAGGATACAACTCAGAAAACTCCTGTTCAGCAGAATCAGAAACTTGATCAGAGGAAGGCTTGTCTGTCACAATAGGATTTCTTTGAACTTTATCCCCAGCTAAATCATTACCAAGCAGAAGTTGAACACCTTCAAAGGGCAATGATGACTTGATACCTAAGGTCACAGTTCCAGAAACAATATCCGAAGACAAATAAACATTATGGAGAGGAATAGCAGTATAACCACTAGAATCTACCCCTTTAATAAGAACATTTTTACAAGTACTAGAAATATCATCAAACGGCAGGATTTCCGCCAACAAAAGAGACTGAGAGGCTCCAGTATCTCTTAGAATTCGAATAGAGGTGGAATTACAAAAATCACTCGAAAGCGACACAAAACCATCACTAATAAATGGTTCAAAAATCTCCATAATGGAACTAGACGGGGATTTGACCTCGACCTTACTAACAGGATCAGAAACAGACTTCACCTCAGAAAAAGAACTATGCACATCTGTATCGAAATGAGGCAAACATTGTGACGACTCAACAAAACCACTTGGTTTAACTTCACTTTCCTTCCTTTGTTTTAACCTATAACAGTCAGATATCAAATGGCCCTCTTTCTTACAATAATTACAGGAAATCGACTTGAATGGTCTCTGTGACTGGGAGGGAGGATAGGACTTGGACAAGCTATTTACTGGACGTTGCCTGCTATTTACTTCATTTGTTGGTTTGGGTGAAAAATTTGTGGAAAGATTTTGATTTCTGAAAAATTCCTGTGGTTTATTGAAAAATTGCATTTTATGTGTAAGTGAAAAATCATCAGCTAAACGTGCTGCAATTTCCAAAGTTTCAGCATTTTTTCATGAATATAAGTTTAATGTCAGTATTAATACACCTTTTAAATTCTTCAATTAAAACTAGCTGACGTAATTTCTCATAATTGTTATTTATTTTCTTTGATGAACACCAACGATCAAATAGTTGCTCTTTAGTTCTAGCAAACTCTACGTAGGTTTGGTCACTCTGTTTTTCTGCATTCCTAAATTTTTGCCGGTAAGCTTTAGGGACCAGTTCATAGGCTTTAAGAATTAACTCTTTTACAGTGTCATAATCTGAAGCCTGTTCTACTGATAACTGTGTGTAAATTTCCCTGGCCTTACCAATTAACACACTTTGTAATCACCTTGACCAATTATGTTTTGGCCACTTCAAATTCTGGGCTATTTTCTCAAAATGCAGAAAATATTTGTCAACATCCTTTTCTTGAAAAGGAGGGACCAACCTGATGTTTTTAGCAACATCAAATGTCTGAGAATTCTGAGAAAGGTGTTGATTCTTTTCAGCTAATTCCAATTTTTTCATTTCTAATTGAAAATTGAGCTCTTTTTCTAATTTTCTTTCTTCTCTTTCCTTTTCTTCTCTTTCTAATTCTAATTTTCTAATTTCTAATTCTTTCTGAATTTCTAATTTTTTAATTTCCAAATCAGGTGTTTGAATGCCAAAAGTCGCCAAAACAGATTTATCAAAATAATCTTCTATAACCAAATGTTGCTCCACTTTTATAATTACAAATTGCAAATAATTTGCAATCACATTTTGAATTTCAAATTTTCTCATTCCAGATTTAATGTTTAATTTTCTCCACCTGACACGTAGACATGAATTGTTCTGGATCAAATGACATCTTAAAAAAAAATTATTGCTGACTTTTAAAAATTTTCTATTAGACAAAAATATAACAATTTCTTTCTTAAACAATTTCGAAGATCCCGGACGATAGCCCCCAATTTCTGTTATGTGGCAGAAACGACCAATTAAAGTCAGCAAGATAAAACAAAATTGGCTCAAATTAACTTTTTAATCAGACAAAAAAATAATGATTTTACAAATTAAATACAACATATAACTTATCTGACAATAATGAAGTCCAAGTAATAATCCAAATGAACAGTTCACTTAATTCCACCAATAAATGTCCAATAGAATAATCCTTATAATCCTCACTAAATAGTTGATAATAGATTCACAATAATTGATGTCGATTTCCAATACGAAAGATGTGCGTGATAATCCTATATAAACTAATTAATCCTGTATAAACTTATTAAACTGACTGACTTAACCCTTTTCAGCTACCTCATATAAATACATTTATTATTTCTAGAAAAATCTATCCACAAGATATAACTAACACATTCTAATCAACTGACAATCACATGACTAGAATTATTATGTAAGGAAAGCCTCTAGAAAATTCTATGTGTTAAAATCTAAATTTAAATTCTAGAAATTTCTATCCGTTCTAAGTTGTAATAACCTTGACCATTGTTTATTGTAAACAAGTTACATAACTAGGCCAAACAAATTACATAATATTAAGGCCGTACAAAATAGAAACAATCAATACAATGTATTATAGAATATTTACAACATTTAATTACCTATAACACAGCACTATGCATAAATGAGATACTTCTTAGTTTTTAACAAATTTTTTCTTCAATTTAGATATTGCAAGTTTTCAAATGAAATCAGAGGTTTTTGTGCCAGCAACGAAGCACGGTATTGGTGAATACCATTGGGGACTAAAATATTTATATAATTTCAAAAGAACACTGACTGATTTTGTTCTTCCTTTTAGGACTAACTCTTTGAACTATGAGGAAATACTGAAAGATTATATATAAAGACGACTCCTGTCATTGCTTAGCGCAAATGTTTTTATATACTAAAGACGTCAGCAAAAGAAAACATTCTCAAAATGCCAAAGAGGTATTTTAGAAAATTTTCAGACAAAACATAGGGAAGTGAGAACCGAAAGGACGATCTAAAACGAATAATCCAAGGACAATCGCAACATCGGAAAAACAAAAAAACATGATTACGACACAGAAGAGAAAAAATGAAAACACACAAACATTCAAAGATGAACAACACTGACCCAATAAAAACCATGACTGAGATCAGGTAGAGTAAGCATCTACCGCTTCTTATAAGACACCTGCAGTTTTGAACAAGTCAAATCCGGTGGAGGAAGGAACAATTAAGCTTTCAAAGGACAGATCTGTTGTCATCTGGGAAACAGATATCCAATAGCGGTCCAAACGATTGTGATGTCGGCATTAAAAAATTCTGGAGTGATGACATCAAATTATTCTGGAGTGATGACATCAAATTATGGGTAACATACCCTTGTTTGAGTAGACAATTTGTGAGCACCCAGGCTCTATCAAGGAAGTCACTGTATTGACCACAGGCTACAGGGAAATCAGGGATTACATAAGTAAAAACAATTAAAATGAGTTCAAAATTTATATAGAGTTAGCATACGGTTTAAGAAAGATAACTTGAGTATAAAACTGTCCTTCCTTGTGTTTGTTACCTGAACATTAGGCAAATAAAAAAATACATTACCTTCTCAGGCCCCTGCCTCATCTCTTTTCTGGGAACTAATTTTACTTTTTTATTTAAGTTTCAAATAAAAAAAAATGAAAATCACCTGCCTCATTACTTTTTTGACATATCAGAAATGTTGCCTCATTATGATTTTGAATCAATAAAAATAAAAATCTTCTCCCTCCCTGTCTCATCATTTTTTTCTGAAAAGTGGCATGAGAATCTAATTACGTGTATTATTTTTGTGTGGCCTTATGCTTTTTTCATATAAGGAAAGACACAAAGCAGGATTTTATAATGTACTGCACAAGGATAGATACAATATAATCTACTTACGTTATTTGTTCGAGAAATGATTGACGCAGATTATGAAAGATCATTTACCTTGACAATAACCAATTCCAACAACAAATACACGAAGGTATCTTTAACTTTCTTCATCATATTGGGACTTAATTCTAGAATTCATGACATGTGCTTTTTTATATAATCAGTTATTTGGTATCTTTAATTAAATTAGAAAACTGCTTAGCTGCAGATGCAATTAATGTTTCAAGACAACTTCATGATGAAAATATGTTGTCTTGGTACAGTTGTGTAAAGAAAATTTTAGAATATTTTAATATAAATAACATAATACCGAAGTTGCTGTTAATTTGGAATTTACATCTGTTTTCGAAAGAAAAAAATAAAAAGAAAAGTTTTTAAATTATTTAATTTCAAATATAATTACATTTAGAAAGGCTGTCTCTTAGATGACAGAGACGCCCTTCCTCATGGTAACAAACTACGCATTAATAAAGCAAAGATAACAGGAGACACTTACAATGGCCGAAAATCAAATCTACTATGAAACTGCACAAGAAAAACAATACATACTAGTATATATAGAACCTTTAGAAATGTATAGAATCTTGAAAGATCATTTCAAATTTGAAGATTGTTTAAGTTGGGGTAATCCACAACATAGAATGTTAATTTCCAGTTTTATAATTAGCTCCCACAAGTTGGACATTGAACGTGGACGGTATTGTAATGTCCCGGCTGATCAAAGATTCTGTAAACTTTTTAAAGCATCTGTTGAAAATGAAATTCATTTTCTGATAGAGTGTCCTGAGCTGGAAGATACTAGACAGATTATAATCAAAGAACTTGAGAATAAATTCTCAAATTTCTAATATTTAGACAAAAAATCAAATTTTATTTGAGTTACTAGTATGTCTGCTGAAGATAAATTTATTTACAGTAAACTTTGGACTTGTTCTCATTGAGACTTGAAAAGTTGAACAAATGACTCATCATTCTTTATTTATTTTTTGACTGATTTAATCCATTGATAGAAATATAAGTATCATACTTTACCCCTTGAATGATGGTATTGAATCTGAATTGCATATCTTCTTGTCTTGTTCAAATGCCATTGCTATTTTTCCAGTCTTCTCTTCCCACTATTTTTTTATATATACATGTATATATATCCATATATGTTTTCTCTCTTCTTTTTTTAGATAATCAAAAATCATTATGAATCATTGTAGTAAATTCTTCTTAATTTTTCTGCCCCTTAGAGCGCGTCTTAATTGACAAATAAAGTATTTGATGTTGTTGTTGTGTGGCCACTTCAGATTTCCAATTTGAATTCCTGTATGTAAGCAGAAACTTTCCTGCTGCTCCTGCATATTGCGTTTTTGATGTTTCAAATGATGCTTGAGCGATTATTGGGATTTATTTGTATGCTTGTTATATTATAAGGGAATGGGATAGGGAACGGGGAGGTTTCAGTACCCATAAACTGGTTTAACCCTATCGCCTGTTTTGCTAGTGCTGGTACTAAGTCCGACTATTCCGAGTTCCTATCGTTGTCTTCGATTAATTTTTGTTTTTCTTGTGCAGTTTCTTTCTGGATCGTGGCATACGATTGTGATTTTTGGTCATTATATGTATTTACTGTTATCTTTCAATTCAACGAACAAATAAACGGATATGGCGTAAATGTACATGGGATAAAATCCCTATCAATACATGGTAAGATTAAGCAAATGGAACAATGCTTTAATTAATGTTCTTCATCTGGAAGTCACCATGAGGCCTTCAGCAAAGACCAAACACTCCTACCACATAGTAAGTTCAAATATTCCCAAGAGTTAAATATTCAAACGGATTAGGTAACTCCGGTGTCTCCTTCTATTCAATAACACTATTTGAATATTATCACCATAACATTTATATATATATATTTGAATTTTGATAATGATAATTAAAAAAGGCTTTGCTTTGTCCCAATGCAATTGCCTTAAAATTATTCTTCTGAAATATAACGTAATGAATGCTTGTGGAAAAAACATGCATAGAAACAAGAGACATAATTACCACAAAATGCAAGGACAAAGAGCTAAATTGATATTTGAAATGAAACTTAACATCTGATTAAATCCGTTTTGACCAAATACTGATGGTAATAGACTACTTCTAGTATTGTTCTGAGTAGAATATGTTGCTAAAATGTTTGGAAGAGAAACTATGAAGAGTACACAGATACAGCCACCTAATATAGGAAATAACCAGGTTCGGAAACAACAGAAAATAGTTGGTAAAAAAGGGCAGTTAAAATAAAAGGGTAAAATAAAAGAATCTTACACAAAATTCAGATACATGGTATTCTGAAAGGATATTTTTTTATTTTTGCGTCGCCTCTGCAGGGTTAACTTGAAAGCCGCGGAGTGGCTTGAGATTCATAAAACCATGCGAAAGATTTCACGCGATTGCTTGAAAAAGGACATGCCTTTTAACATTCAAGTAAATCAGCTCTGTGCTTCTGGTCAAATTAAGATCGTACAAGTACGTGTCAAAATCCGTTCTTAATCGAATTGTGACGGTGTTGCTAGCAAGAAACTCAGCACACCTCTCGTGTAGTTATTTGTAATAGATAGCGTGAATAGAAGAAAACAATTTGATATTTACCCGTATTGGCTAATTTTTAGACATATTAAAGTGTGGACATCCAAACGAAAATTGCCTTTCACTTTATTTTTACGTAATTACGGAATACGGAATATTCAATTATATTTTTTTTTATTTATTTTAAATAAATTGTATTTTCTGTTCGCTTAGATCAGTTAATCTCTAATTGCACAATAAAGGACATAAATAAGTTATTTTTATGCAGAACTTCTTTTTAATGACAAGGATTTTTTTGCCGTGTGTAGATTAGAAGTTTAAGCTCCACTGGAGCTTTCATTTTTTCTAAAAAGTCTGCTTTGGTACTAAAACTTAAATCTTTCACTGCTAAATCTTCAGACCTGGTCTGGGGCAAAGTTTAAAAGATACTGCAGTGTGAATGGAATTAGCCAGTATAAAAAAGTATCTGTTCGCACAGACAACAAACCGGCACATTTATCATAAATGTAAAAAAACGATAACAGGAAATATTTACAATGGCTGAAAATTGCAATTGCATGCCAATATCTGCCAGGGAACTAAACAGGAAAAACACTAATAAGACAAAAGACAAACGTAAACAACGAATGGTACTTTAGACAGCCGAACTGGGACACTAGCCGACACTAGCAAAAGCCAGCAGTAGAGTTAAACCGGTTTATGGGTACCCAAACCTCCCCTTTATCTGTCCGGTTTATAAATAGTATAATAAATATACGAATAAAACGCAATACAGGTAGACTACTAACTCCATGACGTCGCTGGGCTTCCAAAATGTCATATGTTGAAAATTGGCAGTTTTGTGTTTAACTCATAGAAAGATTCAGCGGGTCTTATTTCATATCCTTATTAATTATTCTAGGGTTTATCCAATGAAATTCATTCTAAAACCACCTGTGACAAAATTTCCAGCATTTATTGTTTAATTATCTATGATTAAACAAGATGTGTTTTGTGAAACACTTATGCCCCCCGAGTAGAAGAAAAGAAGAAACATTTAGCAACTTTGAACAATGAATGTCCTTCTGACAAAATAATTTGTAGAAATAAATTCTGGTATCCACTGAAAAGTTTAATCACATCAAATGATGATTGCAATTGGATGCAAACACATTAGTCACCAAAATAAACCCCTCCAATCATTATCCAAGCATTATTAAGAAAACAATTTTCATCCCCCCTTTGGAACATTTATAGTCAACTCATTGTGTTCTGTCTATCACTGTTATCAGTACTTCGATTATACCAGGCATCATCAATACTGGTTCCCCATAAGAGGAGGAATACACAGAAGAGAAGAAATAAAATAATAGATATTTTTAGTAACATCCCTCATCATTGATATATATAATACATACATAAGTACCTGTAAAACGAAAGTGAATAAATGAAGAAAAAGGCCCCGTTCAGAATATTTTTTTTCATCACTTTTGCAGCCAAAATATTTTTTTCACATAAAATCAGGTTCAGAATATTTTTTTCGAGAAAAACCATAACCCCCCCCCCCTTTCAGGTTAAATGGTCGGTCCCTAAATGAGTTTAATTTCTATATATATAAAATAAAACAAAATACAATTTCATTTTTCTGGTGAAATTTTACCGGACAGTCACATGCCAAGGTCAAGGTCACGAGGTCAAATATTCTGGAAACAACTGAAAGGTCTCTCCACAAGGAATACACATGCAAACTATGAATGCCATATCACGTACCATTCAAAAGATATACCCAATGTTAAAGTTTATCATTTTTTTTTCAAAAAGTCCATCAAATGTCAAGGTCAAGGTCACGAGGTCCAAAATTTTGGTATCGTTTGAAAGGTCTTGCCACGAGGAATACACATGCAAAATATGAGAGCCCTATCACTTACCATTCAAAAGATATACCCGATGTTAAAGTTTTTTGTGGACAAACAAACAGACAGACAGACCAAAAACTACTGTGAAAGTACAATTTTTCGTGGGGTTCCAATTTTCGTGGATTTCGTGGTTCGCTCAGACCATGAAATTAAGTTCCCAACGAAATGCTTGTTTCCGTAGAGTTGAAATGCACAGAACTCGAAACCACGAATTTAAGTACCAACGAAATAGTGCTTTTTATGAAAACCACGAAAATTGGTGTCCACGAATAAAAGTACTTCCACAGTATATGCCCCCCGAATCTTCGATTCACGGGGGCATAAAAATGTTGTATATTTTTCCAAACACTTTATTTATTGAAATAGAAGGGTTTTAGCAGATTGTATTAAATCAAAACAGTGTATTTGTACTATAAACAACCTAACATCGCTTCCTTTTGAATCAGAACATGCCACAAATATAGTTATTGACATTGTTTTTCTTTACCTTATAAGACATTTTGTAATACAGACATTAATGTTGTACATTTAAGTTCTCCTTTTATTCAGATATTATTTATTATTAATGATTGTTGCAGAGCCTGTAAGTTTGAGAGGATAAAGGCAACAAGAAGGTGTTTCGAATATTTGATTGCAGTTAGCGCTGAAACTTTGAAATACAACTTTCAGTGGCCAACATTGTAAAATATACAGAGGGAATAATAACTATGTGACATTTTTTGAACCCCACAATAAAAAATCGGAGGATAACTGTCTTACTTGTTAGACGGGTGTTTAGCGCGTATGTCCTTTACGGTCGGACGCGCGGTTTGCATATCTGTCTCACATACATTATCTGCACCGAAGAGACATAAGTTGTCGAAATCACAGAGCTTGACTTTAAGCTGAAATGCTATGTACATAATACTCATTATGTATCTTATTAAAAAATATCTCTTATATACTTAACCTCGTCTAGTATTTAGAGATATATTTTCCAATGCTATATAACATCTATACATGATGTGCTGATCTGAAGCCAAGCCCCTGATGTTGTAATGTCTGCAGAATCTCAATTTACAGTAACTTGGACATTATATGTTATTCGGGAATCTTCACAGGGGATACGGGTTCATATTCCCTGTCTGTGTTTTATATCCCCTGAGCCGTCAGTCGAAAGGGATATAGGACACAGGCAGGGAATATGAACCCGTATCCCCTGTGAAGCCCGAATAACTTTTATATTCTGCTAGAAGTGCTATAATTTTTCTATTAAAGGCGTTTAAAAATTGTGATTTTGCTACCACGGGGATACGGTCTCATATCCCCTGTCAAGGTAACCAATCAAATTGCAGGATTTACCTGGATATTTCACTTCAGCAGAATATTAAGTTAAACACTAGCTCCAGTCTTCTGGAGTCATTTTCTACGGTATATCCTAATGATACAATTAAGGCGATTCCAATGTAGACGTCGAATTTTGGGGTGGGTGGGGGATGGGGTTGGATTTTGTGATGAACTGACATTACTTCATCTGTAGATCATCAACCGTTCGTCTTCGTCTACCTTGTAAACTTACTCGTTATCTACTGAATAGTCCTTCACAAACAATAAATGTTTCAAAGTCGTGAAATTCTGCATATAGGCATAATATAAATATTAATTTCTTTCAATGGGTTTATAAATGATTCATTCAGAAACTACAAAATGTTTATGTGGGGCAGTTTGGCACTGATTTTAAGGGTTTAAATGTGGCGTCATAATCAGACTTAGAGGTTCAAGTGATATTGTGCTGGCATCGGTATCATGAATGTATAATTGATTTTTCACGTTGAAAGTATGAAAAATAAAAAAAAGACCCTTTTTGCTTCTACTGAAAAGTTGCAAAATTTCATATATGACACATTGGAAGCCCAGCGACGATGACCACAATCTTGAAAGGAGGGAAAATGGCATTACGTAAATTTGAAAGATGGGTCATTGGTGCTCGCCACTAAACTGCCGACTAGCTCAAAGAGCCTAGTCTGCTGGTTAAAACACTGTCTGACTACGGAAGCAAAAATAGACATCGGCAGTATTAGTAAGAGGTCAGTATGTATGTAAAATTTTCGGGTCACTAGATCTCAAAGCTAATATAACGGATGCAAATCGGATTTGGTTTTAGTTTTTTGGTATTGCGTCTACCATTAGTTTGCATCTGCATCGCCTAATCCGGCTATAAACTTAATGCCCTAATCCGATTATATCTTGATATAAGGCCTAGATTTTTCAACATTCTTGTCTCATGCAGTTATGGAATATATATAACGAAAACATGTCACATAACATATTTTTATTTTTCAAGGTCAATATAAAAATATGAATTTTATTTAAGGCTCATTTGTTCGCATCAACATACATCTACAAATGCTCTCATATTACATTACATTCGCTTGGCGAACATTATATTTTACACTGAACAAAATCTGAAACTCACAACAAAACATATAGCACATTTATTTATTGCGTAACATGCTGCATATAACAAGACCTTGTGTCGGTTTCAAATTTCGAGAAGTTCAATCAACTTTACAATCAAAAGAAAGGCTGAAGTGCTTTTAAGATTTGTATATTTCTCTTAACAAGCATACCCATAAGAACTCAAGAACTGAAAGGGAAGGCATCCGATGCTAGCTACTATCTTGAACAAGATAAGACTTGTCAAATCAACACTTGATAAAATATTCCATCAGGACAAAGAGCAAAATGCTAGTGTTAATTGACACCCCTATTTCGACGTAAATATTTTTTGTAAATTACGATAGTTTAACATACACCCCTATTTCGACGTAAATATTTTTTTGTAAATTACGATAGTTTAACATGCACCCCTATTTCGACGTAAATATTTTTTGTAAATTACGATAGTTTAACATGTACCCCTATTTCGACGTAAATATTTTTTTGTAAATTACGATAGTTTAACATGCACCCCTATTTCGACGTTAATATTTTTTGTAAATTACGATAGTTTAACATGCATTTGTAATATTAACTTTTTTCGAAATACTTTTTATTAGTGTACTTTAAATTAGTTCAAAGGCGATTAATCTTGCATCAGCTATGACGTAATTATTGAAAAAAAAAGAAAACGAAAATACAATGTAAAATTATTGGATGAGTGACCTAAAAAGAATACAATGATTGACTTAAAATCGACTAAAGCATAAGTTCAGTCATTAACTTAAATCATCTACACAACATCATTTGAAAAATCGACCACACAGCATATCCTAGCTCAGAATAACACTCATCATGTGTCGCGAGAAAATTTAGGAACTTGTGTGCTCATTAACAGCATTGGATAAAAAAACTTTGTGCTTATTAACAGCATTGGATTAAAAAAAATATGAATTTGGACAGTTTTTGAGGGAAAATGCATAACACATAGAAATGCCAATGTCATGAATGGAGCAAAGTCCACAATATTTCTTTAAAGAAAAAATGAAAAGGTGGTTGGTATGAGTGTAACCAAATCGCTTAAGTATATATAATGCTGCTCATTATTAGGTATAACATATTCATCATTTTAATTGCTCTTAGCCGAAAATAGCTTCATACGAACGTATGATCTTTTTTTTACAAAAAAAGCACAACTAGCATGTCCTTTAGCATTAAATAATTTCTACCATATTTGAGCACTCAACTTGTACTTGGGCATTTCAGGACTTTGTGGGAAAACAGCTTCATACGATAGTACTTTGTCTCATAATATGAAAATGAAAGGTAGTGGTGCTAAGGTTGTTACAAAATTAACTATCATTAAAGGACAAAAATAAAAGCTATATATGTAACATACGGTTCATTGCATATAAAAACAAGGAAGTATGTCAACTGTATACAAAACAAAGATTCATCGGATCCAGTCTTCGAAAAATCGCAATGGGACTCCAGAAAATCTACTTGTGACTTTCTTGTCTTTTTGTTTGTTCCACTTCTGCTCGAAATTGAAAAAAAAATATGTTTTTTTTCTGTAAAGAAACTTGTAAACCTCCAGATTCTCACACCATTGGATACGCACAAGTTTAGAACCGCAAAAGTTTAATTGTCTATTTTTTTGCATGATTCAATACAGATTAGCAGACACAAAGGTTAGGCAGCTTTACAAATAACTATAATGTCTTTTGTGTGTGTTTAAACATATTAGCACACGTTAAATGTGAGCAGTTCGTTAAAACGCTGAGATGATTCAATGCAAAGGTAGACAACCGTAATAGAAACGATCTTACTAATCCATTAAGTATATATCAACAGACAAATAAGTTGGGCATCAATATCAGAAATGATGATGTCATCTCATCGTAAAAAATAAATTGAAAAATGCGATTTGAAAATAACATCCTTGCTTCTTGCACCCGTCATACATATGTGTCATTGAATTGTTAAATTATGATATTGAACGGAATCACAGGAATGTTGATCGAGTTCCATCACCGGATTTCACTGTAGGGACAGTTTATGGATGTTTACGACTCATTACCCATCACACAACTGCTTCTAAATCTACAAAATAAACATACTAGGTACAATATATATAACAGGAAGTTTCAAAATATAACAGGAAGTTTCAAAATGAAACGAAGCTCATAGGTCCTATAAAACTTCATATAAAATATTGGTAAATTGTAAAAAAATCTATAGATTAAAACAATATATATAATATCAAAACGACTATGGTGATCACAGAATACCAATTAACCGTCAGTCGTGTCCTAAGTTTGGCACTCTTGGTATTTTTATGATATTTTGATTTTTTTTGTGATGTCATATTACTTGTATTTTGATCGTCCATATAAGGGCCTGTTCAAACTTTCACATTAGGATCAAGCAAAATACTGTGGCCTAACTTAATCCACGTTATTAATTGGATGAAGTTAATACAGATGATATCTAGTGTAAACGCATGAAATGGATAAAGAGGTATTTTCTTTTTTAATTTCAGTAAAATTGTTTTCTTACTTGCAATTAAAATTGTTTTAATCTCAGTTTTATATCACAATCAGGTTTTTAAGACTTCACTATTATCATGACATTACCTATGACGTTTCCATTGGAGATACAATACTAACAGAAAATGTTTAAGCTAACCCGAGGCTGCGTTCATAAGGAATGTGTTTTCAATGTTTATTAAAAGCCGAATGTGCTACAAAAACATTAACTAAAGCTACCAATTTGGATTTAATTTTGATTAAAATGATCAAAATAAAGTTAATCCAACTTAAAACAAATCCTTACCATCTTTGTGTTGTGAAGTTTCAACAGTGAACAAAACTTTCAGAAGTTTTAGTAGAATAACATTTTTGGAAATGAAAATTCTGCTTCCCTTGAATTTGAAAATTCTACTTCGCAGTAATAATTATGGCAATTCGTTAAGATATGAAACTAAATGCCTATATTAAAAATATGCTTTGAAATATAATTAAGTATGAAAACGTTATTTTATATTGAAAATAAAACAATTTTCCTTTCGTTTAATATGCAAAAATAAACTCGTTGTTCCATTGCTTGTTTTTACTTTGTATTTGTAAAGACTTTGTCTCGTGTGCTCTTACTCCATTTCCTTTCATTGCTAATCCATTACAATAAACAAAAAGATAAATAAACACAAATGATTTGTTTTTTTGTCCTTTTGAAAATGAGGTGACGTATTACAGTCTCATGGATATTTATATCATACCTTTCATTGCTTTACCTCAGGATATTGTAACCCTATAAGGCCTGTCAGTCGGTTTCAATTTTCAAACTTCCACGTACATAAATTGTACCTGGAAGTTGCATATCTAACGCGAAAATACATGACGTTGCCAAGGACACACGTGAAAATGTATAGTTTTATTTTGATTTCTCGGGATTGATCATTATTTGACGAGTTTTGTAGACTTGTTATTTTAATATTTGGTGTTTATATTAGATACGAAGACACGATGTAAGTTCTTAAAAATGGTTTCATAATTGAACAATTCTTTGAATTAAAAAAAATATTGATTTCATCAAACTATAGACAAATATCTCTTTGGAATTATATTGATGAATTTATCGAACGAATTGTCATTAAATACAGTCGAACCTCGTTGTGTCGAACTCGGTTGTCTCGAAAACTCGGATGTGTCGAAGTGCATTGTCGGTTCCGGCAAATTTCCCATTTGATTAATGCTTTTTTACCTCTGATGACTCGATCTCGGTTGATTCGAAATCTCGGATAACTCGATTATAATTTATGGTCCCGTCGGAAATTTCAAACGCAATTTTACCTCGATAAGTCGAAGTTTAATTATGCATTCGAGATCGAACAGCTGTATCCCCACTAAATTGTCTACACATCGTAGTCGATCATTAATTAATTAGATGTCTAGCGTGTAAATGTTATTTGTCAGATGAGCGTGTCCAAGCGGAACTCAACCGCGCTTTTCTATGATTTTTTGTCGGAACGAATTTGAATGACCCAAGCGTAAATAAATTGGAAAAAAAATAATTTGTGATTATAAATGAGTAAAACTGTAGTTTTAATTTGAAGAAACAACTTTTCAACTCAATGCCAAACAGTCCATAATTTCTTCAGAAATATTAAAGGCTAGTTTCGTTTCAATAGTTTCATAGTGAAATTTAAATTGGCACTTACCCGTTACGAAATAAGTGTTTATACCCTGTTTGTATTTTCTTTTAATTTCATACTGCATTCATGCTAGTATGTTTTTTATTACCATTTTTTCCAACAAAAATGCAAAAGTAACACACTGTACATCAACGGGAAGTGCATTTAACAAAAATAGACCACGTTTTGTTATCTCGCAAGGAAAAAATGTCCTTATCCATACCTCGGATGTCTCGAACCTCGGATAACTCGAACAATTTTCGGTGGTCCCTTCGACTTCGACTTATCGAGGTTCGATATATTTTTGAATATGTTCTCGTTTATCTGGTGAGTGTTTTGTAAATCCAACATCCGAAATATGAGAATATTGATGATAGATTGTCAACTGTTTTATTTTTGGTGCAATTTCAAAAGTATTTAATAGGACTTGGCATGCTCGACCCTTTTCAAAATGACTCTAATATAAGGATCATTATATATATATACATAGTTATTTACAGAGTTGGACCACTGAATTTAACTTTAAAAGAAAACGATACATCTTATAAATAAGTCTGATAGACTAAATGTAATAAAAGCAGGAGTTCAACAAAGTTGACTCCTTAATCGGTTATTCTTTATGTAATATATAAATTACATTACATTACAGATTCATATAATTTAGGACATTTGTTTGTTGTTGATACTTCGTTTGCATACTCTCAAACAAAACTCTAGAAATCAACAGTCACTTTCGTAAACTGAAGGAATTGTTGGATAGATGGTTAGCCCATTTTAACCAAAGAAAATAATCGGTACTTGTTATTTCGAACAGATATATACATTGTATCTGATCTAAATTTCATATTTGACATATGAAATTGTTGAAATTGTTAACATTATGAAGCATTTAGGTTTAACATATTCATCTGTGAATTGACCATCTCATTTCAATAATATTTTGAAGTTAGCCTTCCGTCTAGTAAGTGAGAATAGAACCATCAATCCAAAACGACTAATCCTAGAACAACGGAAACATCTTAAACAGTAAAGAAACAGAAACACGTAGAGACACATGAGTACGACACAGGAAAGAAAAATGAACACACACACACACAATACACACAAAGGTGAACAATACGGACCCAATAAAAAACCATGGGTGAGATCAGGTGCAATGGTAGAGTTAGCATCTCCAGCTAAATTATAGTTAACATTGTCTAAAAAGCCATTCCGTTAATTTTAATTTACATTTAGTGGACTAATGGAAAAAAAAATGGGTAGATGTTTTAAGAGGATTCTGACAGTTCAATAGTATTTAATTGAGAGCTGAGAAGATAGTCAATGTGCAAGAGAAATTTTATGGTTAAGATTCTTTTGTATTACGGAAATCTTTGTAAGAGCTTGACTGGGGTGATGACAAAATAATTAATGACGCCAATGGTAATGGCATTATGGTTTGCTGCCTTTCAAATCAAATTGCCAACGGTTGTGACCTAAGGACTTTTGGAAATCAAGCAGTCCGTATATTCCGTTTGAGATAAATGGAACGTTCTTATGATATTATAAAGTGACAGTAATTAGAAAAATTACTTACCGTTTGCATCTGTAAATGAATATCTATACTGATTTATTTTATTATTTAAATAAGCTATTATTCTCTGACTAGGTGTAAACTCTTTAACTCTTTGACGACATATCGGACACCTTGTTTGGCTCTTTAAAGACTTAGACATACACTCTCGGTGAAATGCTGCAACACAAAAAATATTTTAGAACCTGACATTTCAATTAAAAATGGTTTGGATATAATGAATACACAATCTTGCTTTATTTTAAACACATAAGACAAACAAACTTATGTCAAATGTCGCTCTGTGTTCAGCTCATACAAAGTAATATAGAAATGATTCAATTTTTACCCTTGTCAATGGTATGCTCAAACACTGAATTCATTTGGTAGTGATTTAATGGAATAGCAATACGTTCAGATGTCAAAGTGTTTCAAAAGCAACGGAGAAAAATAATACGATAGAAATGTGAAATGATTATAATTTTAATATTGTCCTTCGCTGTGCTCCTACAGTTACATTTGCATTAGTCCCTTTATGCTCCGGCTTAGTAAAGGAAAACAATATTTATCGACGATTTTTAATACATAATCTAAACTTAAAATTAAACTGCAATAGGGTCTGTAAGTCTCGTTAAATTTTGGAACTTCCGGGTACATAACTTGTACCCGGAAGTTGCATGTTTATCATAAACATATGACGTTCCAAACACAAATTTGGACGTCATAATGCTGCAACGTCATGTTTTGGCGGTAAACGTTTTCAAATTGTAATTTTATCGAGAATTTTCGGCGGTCCCATGACGAGACTTACAGACCCTATTAATTCAATGATAAATGTATTAGTAACAGAAATGGCATGGCGTTGCTCGACATCCAGCAATGCCTTCCACTCAATCCGGTGCGTGGGTTCGTCTTTAACTTACTATGAGTTATGAGCGAACAAAGCTCATCGTTGAAGGTATCCTCGTGATTCCATGATAAAGGACAACAATAACAGCGTTGTTTCTTTGCCTGTTTGTACTGTGTATTTGTAGAAACTTTGTATCACATGCATTTACTTCATATCTTTTTACTGTTTATTGTTGATGCATTGTTATTGCAATGTCATTTTATAAGGTTCTCTAAATTTAATGAATTCACTAATTATATTGCGGTTTATTGAGGTAAATGTACTTACTATGATTGCAGTGTAACTTTACAACTTGAGTCAACCTTGAATCTTTAAATTCCAGACACACACCACAAGCTGAACCTGTTGGAGACAAAACATTTTTATGATTATATTGAAAGATAAAGGGCATGAAATGTTGTTTGTCAGTACTGAGATTTCATCATTTTGTTGTGAATCGGTTAAGCATGTCTCTGAAGCGTTTGTGATCTCCACAACTTCAATGTACTTATATTTCGATGTTTGTTCTGAACAATTTGAAGATAAAATGTGCGGCACAGTGAAAGATTCCCACTGTTCGTAATTTCATTACTTTTTTCAACTCTTGGCAAGCGGTTGTTTACAGTAAGATAAAGCGTGTTCACATAAAGTACTCTAATAAATTTCCATACGTGTCAATTCATTTTTCTAAACAGTTCAGCTCTACCACTAGTCATTGTTGGTGGCAGTAACAAGAGTTCCTATAATACAGATCTTCGTTTGTCGTTTGTACTTTGTGTTTGTTTAGGAATTCTGTCGTCGCTATTTGATGTTCAGCTTTAATATTTGGTTTTGCCATTTTACGGTTTCATGTGATTCACTGTGATAGGCCGAGATGTGCAACTATGGATGTTGTCTATCAACAACTGGACGTTCACATTTTAAGCATTAATTATTTAAAAAATTACATAAAGGAAAGTTAAATTACTCTATGATACATATATTTCTATGCAAAATAGTATCAAATATTATAGTATCAACGTAGTAGAGCTTGGTTAAGTGAGACAACTCTTTAAAATTTGGTAAGGTGTTTGCAACAGTCAGTTTCATCGCTGCCTTTTAAGCATTGATGTGAAACTGAAGTGAAATAATCTATGTTTCTCAGGAGCTTAGAACATATTCATAAAATTGTTTAAAACAAACGCACAAATGATATTGAAGAGTTATGTCCCTTAACCTTGGTCTACCTCCTTTATCTGTCTTACCCATTAATTTTGAAACTGGAATGTATGTTGCATCTCTGTCGACAATGATCTGTCGAAGAAACATTTCTGTATTTAATTTAGAAAATTTCCTGTTTCTTGTACATTTCATGCTTCTTTCCAAATTTTGATTTGATTTGAAGAGATACGAGTTATCAAAATTGCCATTTATATTAACTTAGTTATTACCACTCTGTTGATAACTTTGCAGGTGGACTTTTATTCTCTGGGAGTATTCAACAACGCAGTAGTGCAGTACCTTGCTGCTGACCCGAAAAACTTTTTTAATTTTGAACATTTTTAATATCTAAATTATAGAAGATTTTGTCATTAATAGACAGGTTTAGAAGCTCTGTCGTTTTCTTCGCTTCAAATGTAAATGTAAACTTCAACGAGGATTAAAATAATGTGTCCGATTTTTTATGAGGCGTCTCTCCCAAAATGTCTGGTATATTATAAACATCTTTATGAAATAGTACAAGACATGCAGACCTGGGGTCAATTACTTTGAAATGTAATTAATTAAATTACAATTACATTGAAAATTTCCTCAATTAAATTACAATTACAATTACAGCATTTTCTTTGTTGTAATTAATTAAATTACAATTACTTTAGGAAAGTAATTAATTAAATAACAAATTACATTCCAATGTGGCACTTCATATGATATGTATGATATGATCCAAACTTTAAAGGAGGAAACCCAAGGACAATTTTAAACAAGCAATTTTGGTGAAAGGTACAATCTACAGGAAAACAGATATTGTGGGTCTGCTAACTTATATTTCCATCAACTTTTCAAATTTGGAAATTTTGTTAATAATCAAATGACTGCATCTGCCAGTCGCCCTTTTCTATGGTCCCAACTGAAAAATTGTTTAGTTAATGTTCATGAAAAAACATTGATGTTATTATCCCCCCGCTTAGCGAAAGCGGGGGGATCATGTAATGCAGTCCGTCCGTCCGTACGTACGTACGTACGTACGTCTGTAGTGGCAAGGCAAAACTCTGAAACCGCAACAGATAGAAACTTAAAATTTGGCATCATGGAAGAGTATATGACCCACTAGGGAATAGACCCCTAAAAATTGGAATTCGGCCCCTTGGGGCCAAATTATGAGCGAAAAACAAATTTCGCGATATCCAATAAATGGAGATATCTCCAAAAGTGTTAAAGCTAGGATATTGGAACTTATGTCACTACTTATATATATGAAATTAGGTACACTAGTAACACTTGGGGAGTTGTCTGTGCCAAAGGTTTCGGAATTTTGATTTTGGCCCGGGGGGTGGGGCTACACCCTAATATGTAAAATCTCAAAATATGGTAAGATCAGTTCATATCCCCACCCCTTAACCATATATATTTATATTCCACATTTAAAGACGAGTTACTTGGTCACCCCCGGGGGTCAGCCCCAACCCCCTCATTTAGAAAATTACAAGTTATCTCAAAAACAGTTGAGATCCCCACCCCTAAACCATATATATTCTTAATGGGCATGACAAGAGAAATTCAGTGGCCACCCCGGGGGTCGGCCTCATCCCCCTCATTTTGAAAATAATAATTTATCTCAAAAACAGTTGAGATCCCCGGACCTAAACCATATATATTCTTAATGGGCATGACAAGAGAAATTCAATGGCCACCCCGGGGGTCGGCCCCACCCCCCTCATTTTGAAAATAATAATTTATCTCAAAAACAGTTGAGATCCCCAGCCCTAAACCATATATATTCTTAATGGGCATGACAAGAGAAATTCAATGGCCACCCCGGGGGTCGGCCCCACCCCCCTCAT
>MJUU01058011.1:41753-56317 GCA_002080025.1 Modiolus philippinarum
AAATTTCCTCAATTAAATTACAATTACAATTACAGCATTTTCTTTGTTGTAATTAATTAAATTACAATTACTTTAGGAAAGTAATTAATTAAATAACAAATTACATTCCAATGTGGCACTTCATATGATATGTATGATATGATCCAAACTTTAAAGGAGGAAACCCAAGGACAATTTTAAACAAGCAATTTTGGTGAAAGGTACAATCTACAGGAAAACAGATATTGTGGGTCTGCTAACTTATATTTCCATCAACTTTTCAAATTTGGAAATTTTGTTAATAATCAAATGACTGCATCTGCCAGTCGCCCTTTTCTATGGTCCCAACTGAAAAATTGTTTAGTTAATGTTCATGAAAAAACATTGATGTTATTATCCCCCCGCTTAGCGAAAGCGGGGGGATCATGTAATGCAGTCCGTCCGTCCGTACGTACGTACGTACGTACGTCTGTAGTGGCAAGGCAAAACTCTGAAACCGCAACAGATAGAAACTTAAAATTTGGCATCATGGAAGAGTATATGACCCACTAGGGAATAGACCCCTAAAAATTGGAATTCGGCCCCTTGGGGCCAAATTATGAGCGAAAAACAAATTTCGCGATATCCAATAAATGGAGATATCTCCAAAAGTGTTAAAGCTAGGATATTGGAACTTATGTCACTACTTATATATATGAAATTAGGTACACTAGTAACACTTGGGGAGTTGTCTGTGCCAAAGGTTTCGGAATTTTGATTTTGGCCCGGGGGGTGGGGCTACACCCTAATATGTAAAATCTCAAAATATGGTAAGATCAGTTCATATCCCCACCCCTTAACCATATATATTTATATTCCACATTTAAAGACGAGTTACTTGGTCACCCCCGGGGGTCAGCCCCAACCCCCTCATTTAGAAAATTACAAGTTATCTCAAAAACAGTTGAGATCCCCACCCCTAAACCATATATATTCTTAGTGGGCATGACAAAACAAGTTTAGTGGTCATCCCCGGGGGTCGGCCCCACATACATACATACATATTAATTTTATGTTTGTGGTTCACTGATGGTTTCAGCTAAGCAGAGTTTATTGAAGCAGAGTTTATTTCGCAGAAGATATAATCATTCAATAATAATTATTAATATTTGTACATTTATATTCCATGTATATTGATTTATAGTATTAAGATAGCTTCAGTGATTCAAACTTGAAGGAAATATTTCTTAATTTACCAGGTTAGCACAAATAAATACATCAACATTCACTGTAAGCTCGTGATAACCGTCAAGGTCTGATTGTCAATGATACATGCGTTCACAAAAATTCGTGCATTTCGACTTTGCTGGGAGCGGGGGAATGTGCAGTCTCTGACTGCTGCGTTTCATTTTTTGTTTGTTTTCATTTTCATCATAAAGTATTTATGTATTTCTTGATGATTAAGCTACAAAAAAATAACAGGTTTTTTGTATTCTATGTTTGGTTAAAGAAAACAAATGTAACATTCTAACTCATATGTGATTTCTATGGTTTTGAGCAGATATAAATTTTTTTTTCAAAATTTAAGAGATATTGAATTTCACATTTAGACATGTCTCGTGTCCTATCGTATCATTATAAGCCATAATATAGTGGAAATGCTGCTTATTTAAACACGTGGTAATTCGTCACTTCATTAATATCACCATACAGTAGAGTTCGTTTATAACGAATTCCAGGGGACTCACGATTTTATTTCGTTTTAAGCATCGTTCATTATAGGAGAAACATGTAGAATTACCAACTTCCGAATATCTTCTCTAAAATTTTTGGTGTTATTTTCAGTATGAAATATGATTTCTTTATAAAGTTTTAAAAAGTAAAGTTTGGAGGTGTCAGGTGTTTTTTACCATTGAGATATGAGGCGATTTGCGCAAAACATGAGACAGGTAAACGATTTGTTTGTAAAGCAATCTTTCTTTTTCTGGTTATATCACGTAAATATTGAGCAATAAAATCACCATTTTGGTTTAAATTCTCTTCGTTATAAGCCGAATTTCGTTATTAATTCGTTAATTCGTTTCGTTATTAAAAATTCGTAATAAGTCTTCAAAAATACGTTGTTTTAAAAGTGTTAGGACCGGGGATTTCTATCTACTTCGTTTTAAGCCTGTTCGTTATAAACGAACTCTACTGTAGTTGGTAAACCCTTGTTTGACCCCTTTACCAGACTTAAAAAATCGCATAGGACAGAACTTGAAATCTGTTATCGCTTTATCTAAATAATACAATATGCAAGCATCGTTAAGAATACTTCTAATGTAATGCGAGTTAAATGGACATGACGCAAAATTTATGTAACAGTTCATTTGATTGGTCAAAACAGACCGTCAATAACACTATGTACATGCGGTCTTTGTCAAATCTAGATCCTTGTCTACTGACAACAATAAAACATGAAATTGTTCGTTTGCATCAGAATCGCAACAGAGTATATTATTTGAATTTTTTTACCGTCAAGTCTACGTTTTGACACCCCAAGACATTCAAAATGTGATGTTATTGCAACTTTTCAGCTAGATTTAATGTCTTCCTAGAATTTACATTATCGGTTTTGACCTGCTATAGTGTCAAGGGCACACTCTTCATAGCAATCAGTTAAAACTCGGGTGTAAATTCTCCATGTAAACTCATTCCATTGTTAAACCAATACACGGTGATCAGAATGACATGGATAAGTAAACTGTGCCGTAAAGGAAACGCACCTTTATTGCTGTTCAGTATACTTATCTGCGTCATTCTCATCAATGTGAATTGGATTAACAATAGGATCAGTTAAACACGGAGAATTACACCCGTATTCAGCTGATCGCTATGAAGGGTGTGAGGGTACCTAATACGGGGCAGAACATGCTTTTTCTGATCCCGATGTTTTTCTGTTTTACGGAAAATCAGACCGTGAGTGCTTTAGTTTTTAGTGTTATATTTGTTATTTGTTATATTTGTTATATTTTTTATATATTTGTTATTTGTAATTTTGTGGATGACAGTGATTGTAAGAAATTACTACGAGGTATTAGGAAAGATCATTGTTATAGGTGTGAATACAGTAAAATAATTCACCATTACTTTCTATCTTAACTTCTCTGACAATGAACACTCATAGTTATTTTCCGTAATTATTCGGGAATTTTTATATCTCATTCACACTGTCTTGTAACCTGTACGGCAATTTTTAATGAGTCATAATAAGATATGGCGGTTCTACCGAGCCCGATTAGGTAGACAACATATTTTTACTTCTTATCACTCTCTTTACTTCGTTTTCCGTGAAGTTGTGTTACTGAACAGAACCCAAATATAATGGGGAGTTGTCACACCAAGCGTCATGGACCAAACGTTCACTTATAAACTTGTATTTTATGTATAAACTGAGTCCGAAGTGCATTGAAAAATTGAAGCGAAATTATGATTCTTGATTGAATTTTACATCGACTCAATCCACTTTTCTAAACATGAGTGGATGTTTATAGCCTTTTTTGTACTAAACATTCTGATCAGCATATTCAGAAACTGTAATTCTACATGTAAATGCCTGTAAAACGATTTGTCAAAAAACTGCGTTGTACGGCCGTGACACCACCAAATGTTTACATTTTTCCCTCGATTTCCGGTTGCGTCATTGTACGGTCGAGTCCCAATTCTCAAACTCCGTAAGAAGTGTGCATGCAGTTGAGTAATTTGCAATTGGTCAATATAACTTATGTTACATGTCATTATCTCAACAATTTATACACCGACCTTTAAACTTGAAAGGAATTAATGAAGAAAAGATAACAGGTAAAACTAACAATGGCGCCCGAAAGCTTTTTTGTATTCTCTAATATATTTTAATCCTGAATTTTCAGAAAAAAGCACAATGCGTTCAAAAATTAACTAAAAGTTTCACTCATGGCGAATAAATATTTTCATACTAAAGCAGAACACCAGAAACCCTCTTTTCAACTTATGAAGACATTAAATACCGATTGTAATGTAAATTCAGCACCTGAACAACTTTTTGGTTCAGCAGATCTGTGTAGAATCTGAATCTAAATGTAAATTAATAGCGAAACATGTGACCCTGGTTTTAATGTCAATTGTTTCATAATATCCGAATAACTGACAAGTACACCAAATTGTCCAACAAATTCCGGTATTCGAAAAAGGTATTTAGTCCTCTTTATGACCTCTACCAGAGAAGTATAAAACATGTCTGTGACTATACTAAGTCGCTGTTAATGTAGGAAATCACACATTTTGCGACATTTATTTAGCACACATTTTTTTTAATTAAAAATGCATACATTTCATTTTAGTAAAATATCACTTTGTAATAAATAACTAAATACCGAAGTTACTGTGAATTTATATTCTGCATATGCGCATTTCGACAACTTATGTATCTTCAGTGCAAATGTAAATCAACAAATATTACATCACAAATGCAAAAAATGGATAACGGGAAACACCTACAATGGCTGAAAATTATAATTACATGCCACAATCTGCCACAATCAAACATGATACAGATTGCTGAACATTGTGTTTGAAAATTACATAACCAGAAAAGCATATCTATATTATGGTGAAAAAATATTATGCCTGGCTGAGAAATTTTAGAAAAAAAAATCATTGAAGAGGAAATCAATCTCTTCTCAATAATAGGAACAGAAGAAAGTCGTTGATGGACAAGAATTTGGCAACTGCCCTGTCCTATCAGGAGTCCGTCAGGGTTCAGTACTGGACCATTACCTCTTCTTCATATATATCAACAACATTATCAAGCAAAACATGTCTCTTCGCATACCGTAACATCGTCTATTTTACCATCAACTTACAATCTGTCAATCCGATCTAGACGAACTCTAAAAATGGCAAGAAGAGTGGTTAATGTCCTTCAACACGGAAATCATTGACATATCTAGGAAAAGAAACCCAGTACATTTTGAATAAACTCTCCATAACAAAATTCTTAAATCAGTGGACAAAGCATTATTTGATCTCACCATTACCAAATATTCATCTTGGAATAGTCACAAAAATAACATCAAAACAAGGCGAATAACGCTTTTAGATTTATCAAGCATATAGTGTAAAAATCAACAATATCAAGAACAAAGAACTAGACGTATATAAGACTTATCTAAGGCCTCATTAAGAATACTGTAGCATAGTTTGGTATCCTTGGCCGCAAATATGTGTCAACAAAATTAAAATGGTTGAAATAAAGACAGCTAGGTACACACTTAATCAAAACAACTATCAATACTGTGTTACCAAATTCTGAAGAAACTTAACTGGCCTATCTTATAACGCAGATGATTCACTTCACTCATTTATAGATTAAAAAAACAATTTAGTTAATATAATAAACTGTGAAATGTACCTCATTCCATCAAGAGATCATAAATGTATTATGCAATTTTTACCAACAAATTACCATCCTGCATCCTTTTCTCGCACCATAAGAATATGGGACGGTTTACCATCCTAAGACCAGACCTACCATCATTTAATAAAATAAATTAACAGTAACTTCGGTATTTTGTATTTAATAAACAAAGGAGTTAAAATTATTGTCGAACTGCGATAAAAGGTAAAACAAAAAATATATACACATATCAAAAAATAAAAGATAAAAAAACAGGCAGACAGAGGTAGGGATTGGCCAACATCATCGACATTAATGTCTTCAAGGGGCCGTGGAAGAGGAAACAAAATGGCTGAGAAGTGAACTGTAACGTCACAAGTGGAATACAGGTAAGATAAATTTGATGTTTATAGTTTAGAGCAATTATTTATAGGTAAAATAAATTTGACGTTCATTGTTTAGAGAGTGGAGCCCAATAGTTGAAGAAATCCCCAAAAGGGTAGGAGCAGGAAATTTAGCACTCAACACGCAACAAAAAATTAATCAAAAGAAAATATATATCAAAAAAAGTATTGAAATAACAAATATAATGTAAAAATATATAAAATTGAAGATACCAGTCCAATGATAGTACATTAAACACTAGTTTTTATATTTATACCTTTGGGGTTTTGGGTACCCAGAGTGAATATAATCTGTTGTTCTAACCGTTGCCGCTGTTGTCGTGAACTGTCAACCTGAGTAAGGACTGTCACGCTCATGTCTTCCAGGAATGTTGGCGAAACCTGAAATGGTTACCGACGGGTCTGTCTTTGTGAGCTGTTACGGATCGAAGATGCTCAGCAAAGCGATCACCCAGTCTCACCAACATAGATTTTGTGACACCGTCTACCTACTACGGTATATATCACATTCTTGGTTATACAAGTAACCAGAACTGATTTTGTAAGAACCATCAGGACCCTTGATGAATTCCGTTTCCATAGTAAAGGTTGTCAAACTGCGATAAAAGGTAAAACAAAATATATATACACATATCAAAATAAAAAAAAAAATGCCTACCATCATTTAAGTCTGGACATCATCAACAATTAACTAAATTCTACGTTCTTATCTTATAGTATTTTTTTTTTCAGAAATGTGAAAATATCACTTGTAAACATTCTTGCACAAAAAAAAATCATTTACTCAAATGCGCCTCCAAGTATATTCAACAGATTGAATAAAAGGAATATCCCGTAGATGTAGATGTATTGAGGGAGTGGGTTTGGTACTTGTAAGCAATTATTTTATTTATGAATGACACTTTTAGCCTTGTGTTTTTTTCCTGAAAATTCAGTATCAAAAGATATTTTTAGAAAATACAAACAACATCTCCTTTCAAGTTTAAAGGCCGGTCTTTAAACTGTTGAAATAATGACATGTATCCTTCGAATGTCTTTAATAACTTCTACCTCTATGCAACAATAGCATAGGTAATATTTACCAAAATGACTAAACCGCATGCACACTTCTAACAGAGTTTGTGAATTTTGACTCGACCGTACAATGACTCAACCGCAATCGAGGGATAAAATGTAAACATTTGGTGGTGACACGGCCGTACAACGCAGTTTTTTTTTATAAGTCGTTTTTAAGCATTCACAGGTAAAATTATAGTTTCTGAGTATGCTGATCTAAATGTTTGGTACAAAAATAGGCTATAAATATCCACTCATGTTTAGAAAAGTGGAATGACTCAATGTAAAGTCCAATCAAACATCACAATTTCGCTTCGATTTTCAAAGCACTTCGGACTCTCATTTTGGATATAAAAAACAAATAAATATGTACACGTTTGTCCATGTGGAGACTCCCCATTATATGGGTTCTGTACAGTAACACAACTTCGCGTAAAACGAGGTCAAGTGAGTGAAAAGAGGGAAAAAAATGAGGCGTCTACCTAATCGGGCTCGGATGATCCACCATCTTATTATGACTCAACAGAAATTGCCGTACAGGTTACAAGACAGTGATTCAGTAAAATATAAATTTGGCTCTATTTTTTGGCACCGTCAAAACATAGGGTCATGCGGCATTTTTTAGCCATTTCCGTTACTTGAAAACGGATATATCAATTTCGCACTGAATTTCTTATTTCTACCCCCTTTCTAAAAACTCGCTCTGAAAAAACGTATAATGTTGTCAGGTTTCTTCTTTCCCTTTTTAAACATCACCTATGAACTTGCTTTTAAAAACATTTATTTCAAATGATATCCTCCAATCATTCCATTATAATTTTTCATTACACTACTGAAAGCTCTCCCCAAAATAGGCGGAGCTTAATGATGTCATGTTTATTTACTGAATTCACACCTGAAGGCCTCGTGATGATGCCAAGATGAAGAAAAACGACAAAAGCGTTTTTCCATTGTTTGTTTTTATCATGTTTTAAGAAGTTTATCTCATGTGCATTTACTCCATATCCATATCCTTTCATTCTTAATGTGTCGTGTGTTTGGTCTTTCTTAATTTCCTAAAGCCTCTCTTGACTTTATCATTCGGTATTCAACTTTTGTTATATTTCAACAATTTTTAATTACGTGAATGATTTGTGCAATTTCTATTTTGACATAAACGAATGATGGCTGCTGATTGTAATTCAGTCCAAGTATAATTTACATTGAAAAACAATTTTTAATATGATGCATAGCACTGACACTTACCTGTTTACGATTTTGCTTATGTCGCTTATGACATCTACAAAGTACTGCAATTACGGCAGCCATGACTAAGGAAACAACTATAACTACAGTGGCAACAATATCTCCAACTTTGAACTCGGCTCCGCTCATTCTAAAATAGTACATCAAATTTATACATTGCAATAGATCGGTATTTAAAAGTGTGATAACCTACACTCTTTATCATATTTTTATCAGTGTTAACTACACTTATAAACCGGACTTATATACAAATAAACAACTTAAAATCTATGTTTTATGTCCGAAAGACAATTATCTATATGTTCTCCGTTTAAGCCTTTAATTTATGCACAGGAAGGGGGGGGGGGCATTTCTTACCCATCCTTAGACCATCCGCTTAAATGTATTATAAGAAGAACAGTTCTGTTGCATGGTGTGACCATTTATCGATAATTTTAATAATTGTTTTTGTTTGTATGCATTGCTTTGTGATATTCCTCCTTTCATCATTTTTGCTTCGTTTGCCGGTGTATTTGTTATGTCGGTATCACTGAACAGGCCGTGACATAGAAAACAGAGGATCAATGTCAAGACCGGCTTCACGTGCATGTTGCTATGCATCGTGTTCTTGAACTGATGAAAAATGCATCTAATAATTAAATCAAGGATGCATTTACCATGCTAAAAGAAATTTCAGCTTATTTTAATTTGTTATAGAATTCGAATTGTCATTCAGATCTTTTTTTTATCACGATGTTAGGCATCAAGCTCGCTCTAATCGGCTTGTTTGATACTGGTCATGATAATAAGGTTCGTATCAAAAACAAAAAAAGGTGTAGACAGGAATAAAAGCCCTGTCCTTGATAAACTGGAGATTTCTATGTATCGTGTGCGTTTTTGTCACATGTACATTCACTCCATATCCTTTCATTTTTCCTAATTGAAGATACTTTGTCTCATGTGGATTTACCAAATAACCTTGCATAGTTTATATTTCCACGAGGTAAATACGCAATGTACTGTTTTGTTTACAAACATGGTCTTAATTGAATTTGGTTTGATTGAATGCGTTAATTAACAAATGACGTTTTTTGTCCTTTTAATCAAAATTGACCAAAATATATATCACGTTGAACTCATTGTGACCTTTTTGCACTTATGCGACATATGTCACACTTAACTGATTTGTTTGCATACATGTTAAAAAAACTTGTACCAAAAAATTATGAAAAATGACTCCATGCAAAAAATGTAAAAAAAATCATAAAACTTACATGCGAAGTATTTTCCAAGCTGGACCGAATTTCATTAAAAAAATCCCCGTTAACAGTTAACTTATATTTATTGGTACAGCCTTCATATCCTAATAATTTGTGTACACAAATGTTGTTTGGAATATATACAAGAATAATAATTCTATATTGTACACGTGCCGAAGACATGATAATTTGGTTCATTAACTAGTATGCAAGGTTACTTATTTTAAGTACATGTACATTGGATTTTACCTATAGTCTGCAATACTATTCGGTATTTAAGTAATTAGCACACTCCATTGTTTATGTACTAAAATATACAAGTATATGTGAATGACCTGACATAAAATAAATGTCAATATTAAAACACGCGTCGACAAGGTGTACTTCGACCTTCGTAAAATTAGATATTGAAAGAGTGAATGAATGTACTATAGCCACTTCAGTCACAGTGACTTCAGTCTTTGTTTTTCTTTTCAACAAATGTTATCTTGATCATTTATTTGTGCCCCAATTCAAACGCGGAAGTCTAACCACAAATGCTGACGTTTGCATACATTCTAAGGATATTTAATAATAGAAATTGAATTCAGTTTCAGTGTTGTGGACATTTAAGCGGTTGAACAATTCGATATATTGTTTAGTTATGTTTAAAGTACATCAAGTCGAGTCACTAAGTCCGACATTCGAATGTCCGACAGTCATAGTCTGAAAATCAATATTCCGACGTCCAGTCTAATATATTTTTTACAATTCGTTCGATGAGTTTATTGCGTTTTTTTTTTAATTTGTTATCGAACCGCAAAAAAATTAAATTGATAAAACATTAATCGAAAAAACTTTTATCGGTAATTTGTATGAGTTTCCTTTGATCTCACGAAGCAAATATTTTTCAGTATTTGCTACTGCCCTAATACGAAAAAATCATGGCAAAAAGTATCTTAGGCCACGCCTACTTTGTTAATCAGAATCGATGAAACAAAGAAATATACATCTGCCCGAGACTCTTACAGGATCTTACAAATTCTTTTACAAATCAATACTAGTCAATTTCACGATTTGTTGAAAATTAACATTCATTTTCAAAATGTGTTCTATTGAATGATTTAGTTAATTACCGATAAAAAGAATAATAGAAGTTTTGTTTTTGATACAAGAAATATTGGCTCAAATAATGGACTCATCCACAAGGGGCTCGTCCATTATTGTTCGCCAATATTTCTTGTATCAAAAACAAAACTTCCATTATTCTATATATATCAGTCCAAAAAGTTTACAGAAGAAAGAATAGAACGGGCATGCAGCCATTGCAACATTGTTTTTACTGCTACCGGAAAATGGGAAAAATGGATGGGGGATGGATTGTAGCTTTCTATGAAGTCCAGAGAAGCTTTTTCAAAGATATAAAAGGATTCGTACCGAAAAGAAATTTTAACTCGAAATTTTAAAGTAAAATGTCACTTTGCTGCTTAATAAATCACTGTAAACCAACTTACTTTCGCGGATACTTAATTTCGTGTTTTGTCCTTCCTGGTCATTTTCGCATGACTAATTTTCGCGACTTTCTATTTCTGCTAATGCATATGCATTTGTATTAAGATAAAAATATGCGCGACGATTTATTTTCGCGATATTTTTACGCTAACGAAGATCGCGAAAATAAATCGCCCGTGCATGTGCACGGCCAAAGTCAAGTACAAATTCTTGGCCATAATATAGTCCGATTTAATTACCACATAGCTCCGCAGCTGGAAAAATTCCTCAACTTGAGGATGGCATGCTCCTGCGCAAGATTGTAATTGGATTGTTATATAATGTTTTTAAGACACATTTAATGCCCTGCAACAATGCATGTTGAGGCTTACGCTTACGTTCTTGGGAGACATACGTTGAAGCACGCTGTTATACAAAAGTCAAATCTTAACCACAAGCATACATTTGATACATGTAAGAATCATCTGCCAAATAAAACACTTAATGTAATGCTTTTGTCGGGCAATTGATGACAGTGATTGAAAGAGCCAGTTTAATCTGTGTTTGTTGACTATCCCACATCAATAACCAGTAAGGACATGGATGTATCAAGCAATGGATTCCACTCAAGCCGGTATTTTTCGTTAAGGTACAAACTTTTTCACTAATATTTCCTCCGACGTCTGCATACATTTTATTTCTTGTATGCTCGTCACATTTTTTGTGACCACTAAATATTATTTTCTTATTGGTGGATTTCTTATGGAATTTATTCTGAAGTGTAATGAGGTCGTGCATTTCTAATTGCATTGCACACTCAGAAAGTAAATTCACAGTAACTTCGGTATTTAGTTATTTCATAACATATGAAAAGACAGTGAACTTTTCCGACATCCACTACGATGGGAAGACCTAAATGTTTTTCTTATTACGGATTTAAAAAAAATGAAGGAATACAACGTTGATACTTGACAAATGGATCAAGGAGCCGATTGCACTGAATCTTGAACTCATTTTATACTTATATCAGGCGTGTCCAGTCCTATATCCAGTGGTATTTAAACAAAAGAATGTGATGTTTCGTTTAGAAAAGATAAAAAAGTAGATTTCAATGTTTAGGTCTGTTGTTAGGTCATTTAAAAGTTAATGTGAAATATTCTACCTTTTCATGTGCATGTGACAGACTTCTATATATACAAATGACAAAAAGTTTTTCATTGAAGGTACTTTGCATATTCTAGGAGAGAAAGGATATTTTCGATAATTTTCCTCCTGTAGAAACTTGTGGATATTAGCGTTTTTTTATACCCTGACATTGACCAGAAAAAATATGCCTTTTCTTTAAATAATCATCTTTTCATGTGCCGATTTTCGGCAGGGTACATGCAGCGGTTCAGATACAATAAATTTTAAAAAAATGACGATATTTCCCTGTTTTTCTTTCCATTTTTGTTTACAAAATCGATTACTACTCACTCATACACGTGGTTTCTTTCAATGAGGACACGCCTCTTTTTCCTGATCGATACGTAGACTTGACCATTGAACTAATGAAATCTTGTGGNCAGGGTTATTTTTTGTGAGAGTAGTCATTCTTACATTGATGATTAAAGAACCCATGTAAATACTCAGATGTGGTTATGATTATTTGTGCCCTAAATGGACCACTGTTACAAAATGGCGCCCAACGTTGAACTAATGAAATCTTGTGGTGATGATTACCTTTGAGATCATGGGAATAAAAGGTAAATGTCACTATTTCAGGACAACATAATTGTCTTAGCAACAACAAAGGACCTTTTGGATGACATCGTTTCTTTTGGATGACATCGTTTCCTCGGTGCTGACCCGAAAACCGATTGTATTGAAATTTGCAATATCTAAATTTTGCAAAATTTGTTTAAAACTTAGGAGTATCTCCCTCATGCATAGCTCTGTCCTTAGCTGAATTTTGGCTTTTCTATTTAGATCCTTTTGGTTATTTGTTCTCTATCAGCTTTACATTTTTTTGGTTAATTGACTTCCAAATGTTTTGGTTTGATCTGCACTGATGAGATATTAGTTGTCGAAATGCGTATATGCAGAAAATAAATTAACAGTAACTTCGGTATTTTGCTATTTCTTACGCAGTAATTGTCACTAAATTGGTCTATAAATTATGTATGTTAAAAAATCTATATGTAAATACAATTTTGTCAGGGTACATGCATCTTAACACCCGATAGCAATTGATTTTAACCAGTCTGTCAATTGAATATTTTTTTCACTACAGTAAATTATTTATGAAATTCTCGTATAACTCCTTCTCGTGGACAAGTTTAATTATTTTTCCCAACAGAGCAAAGGTCAGGTAATTGAATGACATTTGAACTAAATATTGTATTCGCCTGTTTCTTTTTTTTAATCTTAGCAATTTGTCCGTTGTTTACTTTCGTCGCCATGCTCTTATTTTGATAAAAAATGTTATAATCACAGAAGAGTTTTTTTCTAGAAGGGAGATGATTTTATACCACTAGATTTAACGCCGTGTCTGTCCGATTGCCTCAAACCTTTCGACCAGGTAAACTCCGAATCCGTAAGAGATAGTCAATGTTTTGTATACATGGTATAAGGAAAATGTACTTCAGATTATGACTAAATTACACGACAATTGGTCTGAATCGTACGATGTGCCATATGAGATATATCTCCATCGATATCATTTTCACATAAACAGTACCTTATAAGCATTTCCGTTTTACTACTGTTTTACATTTACTGATTTATACGTTTTTGTAGCACAATACACCCAGCGAAGCTATTGTTCAAACTGGCCTCCCATTTTAAGTAGAGGCCACTTTTTCTGCAAGAGTGAACACATTGTCTTGAAAATCGCATGTCCAAATTTGTTGTCCCGTCAAAAATTCCGTCATATGTGTGACTAGAACTCGCAACCCTTCGTTTTGCAACTTAATTAGGGATGGTTTACCAACCACCTTACTAACTACGCCACTTCTGTCGTGTATATTTTTAGGTTATTAAACATATTTATCTTTACAACTCACATTTTGGAGAAAAATATTAAAACTTCTATACATCAAAAGAAATTGACTATCATGTCATTTAAGCAAACGATTTGTAATCTCTAAACAAACAGCCATACCAATTGCGCTATGGAACACACACAGATTTTTTAAAAATAACTAAAACCCAGCAGTAGTTGATATAAAACCTTGTTACCTTGGACGAGATAAGAACCCTCGTCACCACCATTACATACCTTCTAAATAGCAATGCTAACTCGTTAACTATTACACCACCAAGTCACGGAGATATCATTGTTTATTTTCATGCTTATAGTTGATGAACACTAATCAAAGAATTTTAAATTCGTAAAAGATATGAATAATTATCCCCGCACTTTCGAAGAAAGTTCGGGGATAATGTTATACCCTCCGTTTGTCCGTCCGTCCGTCTGTCCGTCCGTCCGTCCGTCCGTCACACTTTTCTTGTGACTCGAACTCCTCCTACATTTTTGGATTAAGGGATTTAATTTTGTTGTAGAATTGTTGCATATAGTGTGCAGATGCGCAATAAGCTTTCGGATTTTCGATATTGGTCTTGGTGCAAACAAGAGGCCCCATGATGTCAATTTTTACACATGTGGCATGTGACACAAACTCCTCCTACATTTATGGATTTAGGGATTTAATTTTGTTATAGAATTGTTGCATATAGTCTGTAGATGCGCAATAAGCTTTCGGATTTTTGATATTGGTCTTGGTGCAAACAAGAGGCCCC
>MJUU01058011.1:57152-70263 GCA_002080025.1 Modiolus philippinarum
ATATATCCTAGAATTCTTTTAGTAACAATAATGACTATCAATAGGTAGATTTCAAAGATAATGAAAAAAATTATGCCAAGGGTGTATAACAACTGTTTTCTGTGTCAAACAGGGAGTGCCGGGACAGCTGTCGTTTCCGACAACATCTAGTTCTTATTGTGGTACAAGTTAGATATCGTACATTTCAAACAAAACTATTGAATCTGAAAGACATCTTTTTCCACACGAGTGCACAGGTGAAGGCCGTGCTGGCGTTAGCTGCTGCCTCTTTTACCTGAACACGAGTGTGGAAAAAAGGTCTGTAATAGTTATCACACGACGACGCGGTGTGTCTGTATAAGATCACCCCGACGACCGGAGACCGGAGGGGTGAGCTTATACAGACACACCAAGTCGAATATATTAAGTGAAGGAAAACCGATATACATTCTTAAAAATTATCTCCATGCTTATAATGTTAGGAAATAAATATCCTATACTATAATAATAATATATATCCTTATTGTGCCCCACAACGATTCTTTATATACGATTTTCAACACGGTATTTCCAACGAGTTTGCGGTGTAATAGGTAAGGCGCAAGTCTTGTAAAGGAGACGACCCTGGTTCGAATCCCACCATGGGCCATGGTATTTTTGTAGGTTTTAAAACCTTTATATTTGAAAATTTTATGGATAGTAAAACATAAAATTTACTAAGTCCAAAAAAAAAAAAAAAAAAAAAACTGAACAATTTTCAATGTCTGACCTTGACAAAAATTAAAAAAAACCTTTGTTCTAACTGGGGTGAGATTGCTAGGATGATCCGGCTCAGATCACCCCTACTAGAACAAAAGAGCCGGGATGTAATCCAGATTCAATACCGACCACTTCTTTTGTTTGAAATGTAACATATCATATAATTGTTTTTGTTCAATAAATCTCGTTGTATGATTATAAGTTCTTAGATGGCAATTTTAAAAGAAAGCTAAATGCTGTCTACAGTTAATAAATATGGGTACTGAAAAATCATCTTCATACTTCTCTCATTGGTGTAGCTACCCTTAATTCACGTATATATTTGCTACAAAATGGTCCTAACAGAAACTAATCAAACATTTACCCACAAATTGTGCTCCTACAGGCATTTAGTGGTAGCTACATGTGTACGCCACTGCTTTTTATACGGTCTGACTGACATTTTCTCACTTTCTCGTCAAAGAAATATTGAAATCCTACCCTTGGGTGTCTGAGATTCCTTGATCTTGCCTTTTCACCGGTGTCAGATTCATATAATCTTGACATCAAGGAAATCAGTTTTGACTGATGAAATACATGGTAGAACCAAGCAAAGGAACAAAGCTTTTATTGTTGTTCTTCATCTTGAAGTTACCATGAGGCCTTCCACAATAAGCTATTTATATTAAGTTTATAATATGAAATTAGATTTTCTGATGTAAGAACACTACATGCATGTATAAAGTAAATATCACATGATAGATGTCCTTTTATTGATAAAAATTCACTTTATGATGTAATACAAAACCATTTAATGATAGATTTTTTACTTCATCACTCAAATGTCATACTATCATTTCCAATAATAAAACGTTGTATTTAATTGGGTTCATATGCTTTAAGTATTGAGCATTGTATGAAATAGTTCAAGGACACATGTTTTATTCAAAACATAGTATTTAAAGAGGTTACTTGATCATGTTTTACAATTGGCTGGCTAGTAACTCTTGCAAAAAAATTTATATTACTTCAAAATGATATCAACTGAAGGAAGGTCCCACCATTTCAAAAATTTTATTCTTAGAAATGTTCAGTCGCACAGACCTGCAACTTTGGTCTTTTATATTTCATGTTAAATAATAAATAACTAAATACCGAAGTTGCTGTGAACTTAGTTGGTGCAAATTTGCATTTCGACAAGTTGAAAATAAGAAAAGACCTTAAAACTGTTCAGCAGGACAAATAATGTAGTAGTTAAATTTCCAATTTTTATATTAATTCGTGCATTATATTTGCCACATTAACAAATAAAATATCCGCGCGTTTTACTGTCTCATTCGCAATGTTTTTAGATGACCCAAACTTATACATCACGTGATGTTGGCATCCCTTACTGGTCATGGTCTCACTCAAGAAATTAATACCACTAATTTCGATTTAATCACTTTTCTCTAGTGCATCTCCATTTGTCGTCTTCAGTTAGGCACCAGTTGGACCAATCACTGACGTCTTGCTTCATTTTCACGAATCTGTTGATGTATTCTGTAATGAGTCCTCTCATTTTTTATACAAAAGGACATCAGTGCTTTATGGTTACTGCAAGTCAACTCAAACGATCGGATAATCAAACGTATATTTTCTTTGACTTCTAATGTACACAGGAGGATCTAATTCAGTGTTGACAAGGATATGTACCCGAAGAGAGAGGTAAATGTACAAACTGTTCAGAAATCAAGTGTCGATTTTACGAACACCAACCCAACTTATGTGTTGTGCATAAGATATGTTTACAGTTTTTGAATACTAGTAACACCATTAATGAAACTGGTATGTGTGAGGAATACGGAAAATGAAGTAGTGTTTGCTGAATCCAATACGACCGATGACTTTTGTAACTGTTTGTTCTCTGGATAAAACAATTAAGCTACTGTTGTCTGCAAGAATTTCAAAGGATACGACAGTTATCTTATTCTGAATTACCTGATTCGTCATAGAATAGTTACGGAAGTGGTCCTTAATGGAACTAAGAATATAGCCATCACCATACCAATCTGTAACATTCGAATGATCGATTCCATGAATTTATTACCTACAGCTTTATCCAAACTACCAAAAATGTTTGGACTGACGGAACTACGAAAAGGATGTTTTCCAACACGAGAGAAAATCAAGATACCATACTAAATCATTGACCGGATATGAAGTTTTATCAACCGGATAAAATGAAAGACAGGGCCGCGTTCCTGAAATGGTGCAGCGAAAATATTGATTCCACGTTAAATTGTCAATAAGAACTGCTGAGCTGTTGCCGTTCAGATGTGGATATTTTGAGACAAGCTTGTTTGACGTTCCATGAATTATTCATCGAGATGACAACTGTATATAGTCAAGGTCTTTTCAAAACTGCATTACCATTGTATCTGCCTGCAACCTCGTCTTCCGTACATTGTTCTTAAAACCGGATTCCATAGGTATAATTCCTGCACACGGATACCGCCCCTATAAGAAGCACTCATTGAAAGCGATGAAGTGGTTACAGTGTATTTTTACAGCCAATAACATACGGATATAGCACGCACGTAATGGTGGAGAGAAAAAAATTGGACCCTACAAAGTGGATTGGTTTTATGACAACTATGTGTTTGAATATCATGGATGTTTCTGGTTTGGATGTTTACGTTGCTTTAGTGCTTCAACTGTCAATCCAGTAAATAATAAAACGATGGAAAAATTGCATCAACACACTTTGGAAAAAAACGATATGGTATACTTATGTGGAAAAATGGGTATTGGGTTCGATAAAGACATACATCTTGATCCATACATACAACACTTCATTGATTCCTTGAAATACGTGAACCCTCTAGAACCTATAAATGATTTTTATGGTGGAAGAACAGAAGACTACGCTGTATAAAGATATGTTTAATGGTGGATACATTGATTATTACGATGTGGCGTCGTTATATCCTCACATCGACAAAACCGGAAAAATTCATTTGGGATATCCACATATCGTCACTGAACAATACGATGATATCCAGGAATAATCAAGTATTGCCACCAAGAGGACTTTACATTTCAGTGTCATCAGCCAAAATCTACAAAAAACTATTGTTCACATTATGTAGACCTTGTGCTGAAACTAATCAGCAAACACCATGTCAACATACAGATGAAGAAAGAGCATTGACAGGGACTTTGGTTGGTGATGAATTGAAGAAGGATTTGGAAAAAGAATATGTCTTTCAACATATATTCGAATCTAGCATTTTGAAAAGATAGAGCAATATGATCCAAACACAAAAAATTGAAGGACTCTTAGCAGAATTTATCAACACATTCGTGAAAATGAAACAAGAAGGTAGTGATTGGTCCGACCACTGTCTAACTGAAGATGACAAATGGAGATACATTAGAGAATACTATGAGAAAGAAGAACTTCATCTAACATACGAGAAGATAAAGAAAAATCCCGGATTAAGAGCCTTAGCAAAACTCATGTGAAACAGTTTCTATTGAAAATTTGGACAAAGATCTAACATGCTCAAAAAGGACGAAGTGAAAGAATATTTGGATATCTTAAATAGTGATGAAATCGAAATTATGGATATAAGTTTCTCGAGTGAGACAATGGCTACTATTAGATTTCGATTCAAAGATGAATTCATCAAGGGAACTAGACGAACCTATGTGGCCATTGAAGCATAAACGACTGCTTATGCGCGATTGAAATTGTACAGATATTTAGAGAAACTGAACGATCGTGCGTTATACGCCGACAAAACTCCATCGTGTTTACTCCCACACCTGGGAAATGGAAACCAGAACCTATAGGGTATTATTAAAGAGACCTCACGGATGAAGTAGACGAAAGTTTGTAACTGGTTGACCAAAAAATAATGGATATACAGTACAGGACAAAATGAAATAACAACCGTATACAAAGTAAAAAGATTGACACTGGACTTCAAAAACAGTCAACTAATCAATTCTGATACGATTTAGAATATGTTTACAAAAAAGACAATGTAAAGACTGTAAAAGGTAATTTCAAAATCATAAAAGACAATTTCAAAGTAATCACCATCAACCAGAAAAAAAAATACAGACTAGTGTTTGAAAAATAATAATATAATATAGTGGCTGATTACTGTTTCATGACGGAGATAATAAAATGTATATACCTTAATATCTTATTGTTTATTTCACTGCCTATTAAAAGTAAGATGTACTTGGTACATTTAAAAAACAAACGAACAAACAAACAAAAATTAAACAAACCAAAATAAAACAAAAAACAAACAATTTAAAAAAAAATAAATAAACGAACAAACAAAATCAAAAAAAAGAAAAATAATCATGCAAACAAAGAAAAAAAAATGAAAGATGTCATAGCAACTTAGGTTAGGGTTGGATAAAATGGAGATAACTATAACTATAATTATAACATATAAAAAAGGAAATAAATATAAATCGAGGTAAAGAAAAAAAAACTACTTGTAAGGTAGGTAAGAGTAAGTCATGAACAATAACAACTTTACTGAAATTACAAAAGAAAAAAGTTAGGGTAAGTGCAAGGATAAGTGTAAGGTTAAAGGTTAAGCGTAGTTTACTGGGTAAGAGAGACATCACAAATAATATAGTTAGGGTTGGGTTAGGGAGAGACAAAAGCAGAGGGAGAGACATTGAATGAAAGCAGCTTGGATAGAAGAAGGGCGAAACCAGTGACAACACCTTGGACAGGTGAGACCCGAACGCTCACCAAATATACCACCTTGGACCGGTGAGATAAAAGCTTAAGGCGAGACTAAAGCAGCAGCCAAGACCTAGGGAAGTATACTGGGGTGCAGACAAAACCTCTCGCCCAAGTTAACTTGGAGAGCAGTCACGAGAACAGCTAAAAGTAAACTTGAAGTGAGAAACGGGACAGATAAAGGGGAGGTTAAGGTACCCATAAACCGGTTTAACCCTACCGCTGGCTTTTGCTAGTGCCGGTACCAAGTCCGGCTGTCCCGAGTTCCTATCGTTGTTTACGTTTGTCTTTTGTCTAATTTGTGTTTTTCCTGTGTAGTTCCCTAGCAGATTGTGGCATGTGATTTTCAGCCATTGTAGGTGTTTCTTGTTGTCCCTTCTATTTCATTTAGAACGGTCCTAGAATCCTGTCTGCTCTCACGGGTCGCAGAATCATGTCTGTTCTAGCCGTGACCGTTCTACCTAAGTCTGCTCCAGCTATGACCGTTCTACCTAAGTCTGTTCTGGCCATGACCGTTCTTGCAAAGTCTGTTCTGGTCATGACAATTTTTGCCAAATCTGTTCTTTTCACGACCGTTTTGGTCCTAGAATTTAAACTGTATATGAAATTGAAAGTGTCATAATTTCCTGTTTCTCGATCCCGAAACCGCTAAAATTAAAAAACAAACACAAGGTACTCTTATTCTTATGTTTTCAAATATTTATTTGTTTCAGTAAGTAACATAATCTGGTAATTATTGACATTTTTTAAAAATTAAATTCACGATTTAAAAAAAAAAATTTACTTCGGGTTTTCGGGTATAACTCGAAAAGGGAAATAACTCTTACATTTTTTCAATTTACCTGGATAAACACGGGTAAATAAGTATCCGCGAATAAGAGCACTTGCCGGTGAAATGCAATTCTCTTATCCGGACATCCGGGCACTTTACCTGTGGAGGTGAAAAAGTCCACATTTCTCTATATATCTAAGTAACTTCGACTTTGAGTTATTCATTCATTTTTCAAGATATTTAAATGAAAGTCGGGATATGCTTTTGACACATCAATATAAACATCATATCTGAATTTCAAGATCATAGTTATTATAACACCGAAACTATTGCAATTTAAAATATCTATTTTTTACATACACTATAACTGTAAACATCGATAGCGTCACCTCCTATATTGGGGGTGTAAGATCGAAATCGACTGATCTGATTGGTCAGTTCAGCTTTGTGATGTCACGCCGGATAAGAGAATAATTCATAAATTTCATAATTCTATTTTTCATTATGTAAATTTAATTTTGTTTTTATAATATAGCTAAACTTGAAATCAAGATGTACGTCCGTCTTGAAATATATATGAAACGCGCGTATATTGGACACGTTTGGAATATTTGTCAGGGCTGTGACAAGAGAGCGGTCATAGCTAGAACAGGTCAGCTGAGAGCAGTCATGGCCAGAACAGACTTAAGTAGAACGGTCATGGCCAGAACCGACTAAGGTAGAACGGTCATGGGTAGAACAGGTCAGAGCAGTCATGGCTCTGACCACAACGGTCAGGATTCTAGATATATGACCATGACTGGTGAGAGCGGTCAGGATTCTAGAGCAGACTTGGAGCTGTTCTAGCGCAAACTTGATACATATTCAAGTTAACTTTATGAGAGGTTATGTCTGCATCCCACTGTACCTTGGATAGAAGTAGGGTGAGACCAGTAGGCGAGATCAGTGACAATACCTAAGACAGAATTAGGCGAGGCAAATGACACACTAAAGAACATTAGCACTTTGTCAACAACGATAATAGCACCATCTATATGGGCACAAATATTCCCTCCTGAACTAATTTGCATATTTTATAAAACTATAGGGCAAAATGAAAATATTTCACAAAGAATGCGCTACGGGCCCCTCGTCAATTTTGGTCTGAGGTGCCCCGTTATACTACTGCCCTCGCTATTGGAAAGTGCAGTCAAAGTGTCACTAGAATACAATATGTTCCGTATGAAATCCATAACGATGATTCGCCGCTTTTCAAAATTAAACTCCTGCCACTGTAATGAATATACATATGAATGTACCTATAACAGTACTAAACTTCTCATCAACTGGCGGTTCCTATGGTATTCCGGAATTGGATATTCCTGGGATCGCAATTTTTTAATGTTTTGAATTTCATTAAGTTTGAAGGCAAAACAAATAAAAAATTGGCCTAAAACACCTTTTGAACCCTCTTGTTGAAGGTTGGATATGCAGGTGCAGCTGTCCCATGACACTCCCTCAAACTCGAGACTCAAATCAAACCATCGCCAAATGCAGAAAAAATTTGTCTAACAGTGTATTATTACCTTAAAATCGATCTATGTTTCCGGTTTTGGGGGCGCACAACCCCTACCTGATTCCCTCTACGCAGTGGGGTTGTGCCACGTGATTCCCTCTACGTGGGGGTTGTGCGCCCCTAAGACCGGAAACATGGATTATTTGTAAGGTAATTTAACGATTTTGGAATCCTGTCTATTTTTCTCCACTTTCCCGTTTCATGTGGGGGAAATATTAATAACTTCTCTAGCTAAATGTGCACTTGACCATGACGGCTAGTTTTCTTATTTTTTTTATTATTTATTTATTTTTTTTGCTCTTTACCCAAGTATGGTTTTAGTGCCCATCGATATATTCAAAAAGTATCATTTAATAAAAAACTAGAGATTGTGTCTGTAAGACATGGAGGCCCCACCAATAAATTTATCGCAAAAGACAACCTAAGTCAATTGGGCATAAAATAAATCTCCTGTCAGTGATGGAATATTGTGTGAAGTTGCTTAGAAGTGGACCTAAACCCAAAAATTTAACAAAGTCATTCAAGCATAAAATGTAGGTCATGAATACCCAATGCTTCGTGAAACAGGTAGTTCTCCTATAGATGAATGTTACAGTGAAATATCATGACCCTACAATACTTAGTCATTGAGAAACAGCCTTAAATGCAAAAGTTAACCAAAGTCAGTGAAGCGTAAAATATAGGTCAAAGCCACCTAATTGTGAGTGATTTGTGTAGTACTCATCAAGACAATTAATTTGTTGAAACATCATTGTCTTATAATGTGTAGTAGTTGAGAAATGGACCTTAACGCGAAACTTAACCAAAGTCACTGAAGCGAAAAGTATAGGTCAAAGCCACCTAATTGTCAGTGATTTGTGTAGTACTCATCAAGACAATTAATTTGATGAAATATCATTGTCTTATAATGTGTAGTAGTTGAGAAATGGACCCTAACGCAAAACTTAACCAAAGTCACTGAAGCGTAAAATGTAGGTAAAAGCCACCTAATTGTCAATGATTTGGGTAGTACTCGTCAAGGTAATTAATTTGATGAAATATCATTGTCTTATAATGTGTAGTTGTCGAGAAATGGACTTACATGTAAAACTTAGAGTCACTCAACCATGAAATGTAGGTCAAAGAGTCAAACTGCCTAGTGAACTCTGTAGTAATATCAAGGATCTACCTACTAACCTACTATAATTGTTCAATACCTTACATTTTCCGAGAAATGTACCTTAACGCAAAACTTTACCGGACGTATGGACGGAAGGACGGACAAGGGTAACACTATATGCCCCTTCCATATTCGTGGGCGGGGCATAAAACTGGATAGATTAAAAAAAATAAGTAAAATCAACATACTACGAATGACTGAGAGGTGTCTTGCGTGGAGCAGATCATTCTATTCTGAAACAGCTGCCTGGAGATACTTCCAGTTTTATGGACAGTTTTGTAGAGGTTCGACTGGCACTTGTTACATCCAAAAAAGAAGAGAGGTAGAAAGTGCAATTTTTGAATCAAAGAAGTGCCTTTGGGAGGCTTTAGTTTCTTAGCATTCTTGTTTGTTTTGTCATGATGTCTTTTTTGCAGCGTTTGCTAATTTTTGATTCTGAAATTTCCCCTTGAATGTCTTCTTGCTTCGGTATTTTTTAGCTTATATACATGTATCTCTCAACTGAGAGATACTTATTTCCTTAAAATCAGTGGTCCCTCCCTCAGAGGTAGGTACTGACATCTCTTTAAACATGAAGTTGCATGCTTCGGTATTTGTTATCTTATATATCTCTCAACTGAGGGATACTTATTTCCTTAAAATTTGTGGTCCCTCCCTCAGAGGTAGCTACTTACATTTCTTTAGACATGTGTCTATGGATGTAAAATACAAAATTAAATCATTTCCAAACGAAATATTGTATTTGTTTTAGCCTCTTTTGTTCTGTATGGTAGATGCACTGAACACTTATTATTTCCGTTTGACCTTATGGGCCGGACGGAAAAGGTGTAACTCGTAAGTGACGTTAACTGGACGTATGAAATTAACAGAAATTCTGATTTTTCAAAAAGTTCGAAAATTTGACGCATTCGCCGTCGATTTTGAAATCATTACAAGTCTCTTGTGAATTAACCACAAAGTGGTTCTCAGGTTAAAAGCTGTGGAAATCCCAAACTATGACATAAATTGTCACCAAAATACGAAATAGACCCTTTCACGATAACTGTGTTCCTACGATTTTGAGTGGGAAATTATAATAGTTTACGCAAAAATGACGTCGTAGGATAATAAATCAAGATGTCAAATATATTATGACTTTGCATTTTACCCACGCAAAGGCATATGAGCGCATGTACAAAATTCAGGACCGCAGTTATCGTGAAAGGGTCTATTGGTGCTTCAAGTTAACAGCTGCCGTTTTACCAAGATACTGATATTCTAAAATTATATATCATTCCAGAAGTGATTCGCACGTAACCAAACTGATTATTATATTTACTATAGGAGAATGTTCAGACAATTCTTTATTTTCGGATTTTATTTCGTATGTTGTATGTTTGCAGTTAAATCAGATCCTGCTTGTGAAATAAATCAGGCCGTATTAGAGGATGTTAGTTTCTTACGAGACCAAGTAAAAAGCCTTACCGAAGAAGTAAAACTTTTAAGGGAGAAAACCAACCAACTTGAAAGTCAAGCAGAAAATGGAGGTAAGGATCTTATGTATAAATGACAGAATTTTTATGTTATTCATTAAGTTTCCCAAACGAAGTTGAGAGACTTATTATTTTTGTTGCGTTTCTTATTAAGTCTCCCAAACGAAGTTGGGAGACTTATTGTTTTTGTTGCGTTTCTTATTATTAAGTCTCCCAAACAAAGTTTGGGAGACTTATTGTTTTTGTTGCGTTTCTTATTAAGTCGCCCAAATGAAGTTTGGCAACTGGTTGTTTTTGCTCCGTTTCTTATTATTAAGTCTCCCAAACGAAGTTTGTGGAGACTTATTGTTTTTGCTCAATTCTTATTATTCTTATTATTATTCTTCTTCTTGTTCTTCCGGCGTAAAATATTTGTCCGGAACATATCTCGAAGACTTTTGACCGGAACCTCATGAAACTTCATATGCTGGTAGAGGACAATGAGAAGATGTGCCATCCGGGCTCGGAATATCCAAAATGGCGGCCGTTGCCATGGAAACGGAAAAAAGGCGGGAAAATTCAAAGTGCTCAGAATTGGATGAAAATTGACAGGAAGGTTGCCTAGCATCCATAGAACTGATTTGTGGTCCAAAAATTTTCAAAATGGCGGCCGTTGCCATGGAAACGGAAAAAAGGCGGGAAAATTCAAAATGCTAAGAATTGGATAAAATTTGACAGGAAGGTTGCCTAGCATGCATAGAATTGATTTTTGGTCCTAAAATTTTCAAAATGGCGGCCGTTGCCATGGAAACCGAAAAAAGGCGGGAAAATTCAAAGTGCTCAGAATTGGATGAAATTTGACAGGAAGGTTGCTTAGCATCCACAGAACAGATTTTTGGTCTTAGAATTTTCAAAATGGCGGGCGTTGCCATGGAAATGAAAAAAAGTGGGCAAATTCAAAGTGCTCAGAATTGGATGTAATTTGACAGGATGGTTGCCTACCATGCATAGAATTGGTTTTCGGTCTTAAAATTTTCAAAATGGTGGCAGTTGCCATGGAAATGGAAAAAGGCGGGAAAATTCAAAGTGATCAGAATTGGATGAAATTTCACAGCAGGGTTGCTAAATATTGGAGTTCGTTTGGGAGACTTTTGTGTTTCGCTCTGCGAACACAGTAATTACTTGTTATTATTATTATTCTTCCTCTCTTTCTTCCGTCACTGAACTTGTCCCACCTGGTTCTCAAAGAACATTGGTCCAATCTTCACCAAACTTAATAGGAACATGGAACCCCATCCCAAGATGTGTACTTTGGTCTTGGAATTTTCAAAATGGCTGCCGTTGCCATGGAAACTGAAAAAAGGCGGGAAAATCAAAAGTGCTCCAAATTGCATGAAAATTTACAGGAAGATTGTGTATGAAGGGAAGAACATATTTTGAGGTAAAAAAATTCAAAATGGCGGCCGTTGCCATGGAAACTGAAAAAAGGCGGGAAAATTAAAAGTGCTCCAAATCGCATGAAATTTGACAGGAAGGTTTTGTATGAAGTGTAGAACATATTTTTAGAATAAAACAATTGTTAGGATGGCGATCCATTGGAGTTCGTTTGGGAGACTTTTGTGTTTCGCTTTGCGAACACAGTTATTACTTGTTATTATTATTATTCTTCCATCTTTCTTTCTTACCCCGAGGGTCCCGGGATATAGAAATAGGACCCATTCCGTGGTTGTGCGGGATTAATAAATACACAACCCATCTTTTAGATGGGATGTAAACTCAGGTCCACGTGTTGGAAGAAATGCCACGCTTCCTGCACGTTAAAGAACCCTTGTAGCAAGCTCTTTTTGGGGTGGTCCGTAGGTGATCGGCTACAAGGCTAAATTCCCCGCCCTTGACGATTTCACCCTACTTTTCCAGTGGCAGTCAGATTTTCCCGTCCCATGGCCATTTCCATACCCCAAAGTGATTATTTATCAACAAACTTGTTCTCGTCTTGATATAGCTGAAATATTGCTGAGTAGACGTTAAACAATATTCAATCAATCAATCAATCTTTCTTTCTTCTCGTCGCAATGAACTTGTCCGAAGCAGATCTCATAAACCATTAGACCTAGAAGTTTCAAACTTGGCATACTATTGACCCCATGTATCTAGATGTGCAATCATCAAAAATTTTTCAAAAGGGGGTCCATTAAGGGTACTTTTGGTGGTATCAAAAAGGGGTGGGGTCGTCCTATAGTAACCCTATGGGAAATTGAAATTTTGAAAGTTTTCCACCATTTTTTTCACTGTTTCTCAAAAACTATTAACACTAGCTCCATGAAACTTCATCAGAAAGTTAGGGGTCATGTAAGAAAGGGTTACACAGCAATGGAAATTTAAAAATAACTACCGTTGCCATGGAAACCATACCAAAAAAATGGAAATTTTAGGAAAAAAGTAGTTTCTGTTGATAATAGTATTTCAATTACAGCAATATATATTACTTAGATTACAAGGGGAACCCCTGCCTAACTTTTCTTTGGAAAGAGATCTGAAATTGAATGTAATGAACATAAGAGTATTTGGTTGCCATGGAAACAAAACCAAAAGCATATTTTTTTTTTGGAAAATTAGGTTTTCTGATAAAAAACAAGGAATTTTGAGAAATACATATTACTTAGATTATAAGGGGAACCCCTGCCCAAATTTTTTTTTTGGA
>MJUU01058012.1:0-62253 GCA_002080025.1 Modiolus philippinarum
TTGTGAGTATCACCCCTTTGTTCCTTCGGTGTTCTACTGCCGTTGTTTCGATCAGAAACTCGAACATTTTAATCACTTCTTCCTCTGTATATTTTTTTTTATTCTGAGTCGTATTTTACAAATTATGATTGTTCTTGTTTGTATGCCGTTCTTAAGGGAAAAAATCTGAATAAAATCTTTCAGCCGAAATTTCAGTCGTTTATGAGGAATGGTAGGATAGAGTGTAGAGAAGTCAAAAGTTTAAATGCAGTTAAAATTCAATAATGATCTCAATTTTAAGATGTAAAACAGATCTTTAGAGTTTTTAACATCCACATTTCATTGACACCACTTCTTGAAAAGCTAGTATCACAATATTTTTGTATATCAGTTTGCCTTGATAAGTTTACCTTGAGTTGGAGATTCGTCTAGATGAATATTTTGGAGGTGTTATTTCAATTTGGATTTTTAAATTACATGGATAACAATTTTTAAACACAGTTTTTGAAAATACTTAATATTTGGTTTGTGAGCTAACCTTGATAAGTTAAAGGCAGGGATTCAGTTAACGAGACAGAGGAGTGTCCTTGTGATAAGAGTTTTCTTGTGGTACCATACATGTAGAAATTTTGACCTTGACCTTGCCTCTGGGGAAATTTTGAAAAAAAACTCTCGCTTTTACCCTTGAAGGTAAGCTTTAAGTGGTAGGGTGTTCATATTGGTTTGTGACATAATATGATGAGGAATTTCTAGTGGTACTATGTTGGTAGACATTTTAACCTTGACCTTTCCCTTAGGACAATTGAAAAAAAATAATATTGCTTGTAGATGTTAGGTTTTTAGTGATAGGGTGTTCATATATTTGGTATACTACTTTCTTGTGATGTGACGGTTTTGATGTTTTCATATTTGAATACATTCTGACCTTGTCCTTTCAATAATAATAATAATAATCCAAAATTCAAGGAATATTTACACCAGATCTATCCCAATGAGCTTGAAATTAAAGAGACTACTGACACACCTACTTCAGCTTCGTACTTCGATCTGTTTATATACATTGATGAAGATGGACGTTTGAAATCTAAGCTATATGACAAACGTGATGATTTTTACTTCCCAATTGTAAATTTTCCCTTTCTGAGCAGCAATATACCTACCTCTCCAGCCTATGGAGTGTACATTGCACAGTTGAGTCGTTACTGTCGCGCATGTAGTTTACACAGCGATTTTTTTATTAGAGCAAAAGCACTGTCCCAAAAGTTGCTTAGTCAGGGATTTGTTCAGCCTTGAAGATGCAAGTGTACTTCACTAATGCTTCTGAAGTCTTTGAGAATAAAATAGCTTGTGTTGCCATGGAAATTGAGATTGGAAGAGAAATACTAAAATATTAGTAGTTGAAACAAGGAATCTCGTGCCAGCTACGTGAGTGAAAAAAATACGAATACAACAAAATATTGAATGGTATCAAATGAAGATGAAGCTACTTCAAAAATCTAAAGTTATTGGTCGTCATATCTCTAAGTTTCAAAAATAAAGAACGTCATATATAGTATGTCGGTGATTTTATGTAAATCTCAAAGGTCATGGGGTCAAGGTCATTTCACAAACGGTTTATGCAGAGAGCAAGTCATGTTTTTGGACCCCACTCAAAAATTAACACCCTGTGATTCGCTTCATGTAGTAAAGTGGTCAAAATTGTCATCAATGCCCCAGTTTATAAATATGTTATTGTAGACATGTACAACCATTAGAGTTAATTTTTTAACTTCACGTTGAAATTAATCACTGAAAAGTGACTGAAATGAGTTTACAAGAATTTTCAAAGTTTGACCTTTGACCTTCATTTATAAAAATCGTGACCACTTTCAAATTTGACGAATGATGAAAACGGATAGAGAACAAAATTACCTTTCGAATGATATATAATATAGCCTGATGTTAGGTGGGTTGATTAAAATCCTAAACTAGACGCCTTTTTAGCTCACCTGGCTATGCCAGGGTGAGCTTTTGCCATCACTTGGCGTCCGTCGTCCGTCCGTCCGTCCGTCGTCTGTCGTAAACTTTTTTCAAAAATCTTCTCCTCTGAAACTACTGGGCCAATTTAAACCAAACTTGGCCTGGATCATCACCAGGGTATGTACTTTCAAAATTGTATCCGAGGAGTCTGAAAACCAAACAACATGGCTGCTGTTACTAAAAATAGAACATAGGGGTAAATTGCTGTTTTTGGCAAATAACTTTAAAACCGTTGCAGATATCAAAAATCTGACATGGGATAAAATTGTTCAGAATGCCGAGATCTATCTGTTCTGCAATTTTGAAGAAAATCGGAAAACCTGTCTGAGAGTTATAGCCCTTTTTCCGTAAATTTTTCAAAATTTGCGGATTTTTTATTTTTTATTTCAAAAACTGTAACAGATAGAGGTGAACTGTAAATTAAAAAAATGTTCAGCATATCAAGATCTACATACTCTGAAATTTTGAAGAAAATCCAAAGGCCTTTGTGTTTTTCACCAATTTATTTTTCCCCCCCAATGCCATATGGTTATGGGTTATTTCCCTTTAAATTCTGTGTTCAAATCTTCTTTGGTTAACTTTTCTCTTTTAAGCTTTAGAGAAATTCCCTACTATCACTTCATTTAAAAAAATATTTCTTCCATAATTAAGAGAAAAAAACAGTGTTTTTGTGCAAATTTCTCCAATTTTTTGCAAAAATACTTTCTTAATATTTACCTTATTTCATGCCATAATGATTTTCCTACACAAACATATTGTGTATATTACAGGGACTTTAGTGACTAATCACTATGACCTCTGCTGACATGAATGTTGAAGTAGTTTATCAGCTTCATAGACTGCTTAATGTTAACAATATTAGTAAATAAAACCTTTAGTGAGCAGTTGATGAATTAACCTTGAAAACCACTGAATGGATTTGAACAGAACTTGGCATTAATGACGCTTATGAGGTGCTGACTATAATATATATATGCGTATTGTGACTTTTATGCCTAAATGTCATCCAACATGGCCATCTGCGGAGAACTTAATTTATTACTCGACTGTATGGAAAGAGCATACAAAGAACTTTTTTTTATCAGAAACAACTTGGCTAGTCACAATGTATCTTAGATGGTCCCCTTCAAAACAGATGCCCTTCAAGTCTGCACCTTATGCAAATTGGCTACCAATGGGAAACATAGTTTAATATAGGAGTACATTCAAAGATCTTCTTCTTTAAAACCATTTGGCCAGTTGGAAATAAACTTTGGCACAATACTTAATTTTCTTTAAAATGGTGTCCTGCAGATCCATCCCTTATCCAAGATGGCATGCAATAGGGAAAAATAGTTAAATTAAAGTTGGATCATATAACATAAATGTTTATTTACATAGTTTGAAAATGAGACCCTTTAACATATAGGTTGATTTGAAGTTATGTATTGGCCATGGTCCAGGTGAGCGATACAGGCTCTTGAGAGCCTCTTGTTAAATTTCGTTACTCCACTATTTGTCTTTGCGGGATATTGAGGTCATGATATGGAAAAGCCCGGTTACCATTAAAAACAAATTCTGTACTATTTTGCTCGAGAAATGAGCTGAATCAGTGAGTACAGATGATGCACTAGACAACTTAAAATGACTTGACATCATTCAATTACCATGCATTTAATGATGGCATCTTAAAAGGATCGGTTTTATGAATAGATGTTCAACTTGACGTTAACATTTTTTCGAGTGTTAAAAGCATATTTATTTTAACGACTTTCCACGTTGCATACTACAGTAGACATGGAAATAGCATACAAGACAGTCGCATTATTTATCAGCTTTTAAACGTATTTAAATATATGGACTTGAGAAGAAAAAAAATTGCACTTAAATGCAAATGACTTAGTCGACAAATCGACTGTTTTATTTGTAATTTCAACATAACACGAAAGTAAAAACTCGTTCATAAATTCTGTTATCGCTCATTTGCGCAATTTTCAATAGTTCCCAAGCGACGATAATTCTATTATCACTTCACTGCGCTGATACGAACATATTATCGTCAATCTCTATGGAACGTTAGCAACAGCGTATTAATTTGACGTCACGTGACGTTTCATGACAAAAATAATTCCAAGAAAGAAAGCGCTATATTTAACCAAAAATAATATATTTAACTTAATAAATATTTAACTTAATAAAATATTTCATTAGAAAAGAAAACATATATCCGGTATTTATCAATAACAGAATTATCGATAAAAACACAGTGGTAATTTGTTTTGCTCGGATCGATTTCTCAGCTCGCAATACAAGCAGAGAATTCCACACTCGCAAAACAAATTACTAATAGTGTATATAAATACGAAAATATTTTTTGATATATAATATATATCGGTTTTCCGCGACTTGTTTTGGTAGCTGGGATGTAAAACACTCGGACTTGGTGTGTCCTCGTGTGATAACTATTACATAAACAACTTTGGGGTTAATATTAACTCCTTGAGATGTGAGACCGAGTGCGTGCAAAGGGTATGCGTTTCCTCCAATGCGAGACGGATTGTGTCCCCAGGGTATGCGTTTCCTCCAATGCATGAATGCATTATTGGTCATGAAAGAAACGACATGTCCAAAGTTTAAATCGTAACCAGGAAAATAAGTTGAAATGATGCGAGACTGTTAGATTGTCCAAGTCAACTAGTAATAACACCATGTGGCTCAGAAATACAGTTTGTCCGGATTCAGCTTGCGGATTTGACGAGCGCGTTGATTTGGTGGACTGAATAGATCAAAAGGGTATGCAACTCTCATTGGTTGAGTAAGCTGGACATATAATTGACATATAGTCATCAAGTGTAATTGAGAGCACGCGACTTTACCTTGACAGCACTCTTAAATTACAAAACAAGATTTTGATTGGACAAAACCGAAAAATAATAAAAGTTTTTGAAAAAGGATGATCTAGTGTTTCATCGATATTGTATCATACACATAGGGTATAAGGGAGCAATCTCGTTCCTTTGCCAGTGCAAATTAGTTAAAAAAATGCTTATCCTCCCCCTTTTCAATCTCGGCAATTAAAAAAAAATCACTCTTTCATTTCCCGGGTTTCATTTACGTTTACATTGTTTACATTTTCATTTACATTGTCATTATTATCCGTGCTTGGGGAACCAGGGCGTTTTTCGGGACTACGGGATTCAGTTTGTTTAACTAGGAAAACCAATTTACAACTATTTATTTTCACCGAATGTCACATTATTTTTTTTCATTTGTATTTTTCTTCAATCAAATGTAATGACAAGTAGGACGGGAATATTTATTTTTCACCGACACCACGATTAAATTGTTCTTTTTTAAAATACCACCCAATCAACTTGATCAAATGGTCTCTTCTTGATCATTCTTTTTTTCGTTTGGAAAATCTCTAATGAATCGGTCTTATAATTTTAAACTTTTTTCATACAAGGTTTTTATGGTCTCTTTTAGCAAAAAGTGGACAGCGTACTATTTACTGTATTAGACCATATTCTAAGTTCAGTGGAAACGGAGAAAAATAACAAATAACCCTTTTCGTCAAGGCACATGAATATGAAACTGTTTTTCATACATGTAGGCCTTATATCAGTTATGGAGAGAGGAATATCGTCGGCCTTGTATTCCGATTCGGGGATATAAATGGCCGAAAAGCAGTTAAAGAATTAGTTTAAATTTCCAATATATTTTCAAAAATAAAAAAAAAACATTAAATACAAAAAAATACAAAAAAAAAAGTAGTTTGAAAATCCCCCGGGGGTAACTTCCATTATTTTGGTATACGGAGATGTGCCAAAAATTCGGGTATTATTTTTTGCATGAAAATATATGAATTTGGGTGTATTTTTAAACAAATTGTATATAACTAATTGTACATAAATTTGCATTTAGAAATGATAATTATATAAAAAAAAGCAAAAAACAACAATTTCTGATCATTATTGTCTCTGACTTTTTTTGCTTTGATTCGTTGATTTGTAAAAATGATCATATTCAAGTCAATGGTATATGAATAGATTCGGGTCCTAAATATAAATTTGGGGTATGTTTTATGTACAATTCGGGACATTTTTCCGAGATCAATTTGGCACATCCCTACCAGAAAAAATGCCCCCCTGGAAAATTCTTCATTAAATGGTACCAGATTGATCACATTCGTATGAAATATCGATGCATAGTATAAAATTTTCCAAAAAACATATCAGACACAAAAATATTTAATTACTGAATTGCACATGAAAGGACGAGTTATACAGGTAGGGGAAATTCTTTTCATAATACGAGTAATATTTTTTTACAATAGGGCCACGTTCTCAAACCTTTTACGAAATGTAAAGAATGCATACAGTCCAATCAAAATCTTGGTATGTAATTGATTGGTGAAAGGGGCGTGCGCTAAATCATGTTTGATGACTATATGTCAATTTTAATAAAGTATCTCCAGCTGAGTCAGCATGACAGATTCATAATCGTGCGATCTAATCAAGGCAGACATCAAATCCGCAAGCTGAATCCGGACAGACTGTACATCTCGGACCAAAGGTGTCAACAAGAAATTCTTGAAAAAATGGACTATACCATGGAAGGTTGTCAAGGTGATATCCGATATTACGTATACGGGAAGATATAAAATGAGGAGGAAGCGATTGCGGAAAGTAGTACATTTGAATCATTTAAAAAAAAAAGTACCACGGGGAAGATCCCACAAAAAATGAACGTAAAAATGTTGATAAACAAGATTTGTCAGAAATGAGAAACTTAACAGAGGAACCAGTGGAAATATACTCCAAAACCGAGACAAACGACAGTGATGATGATTGTGAAGCATTATTTGCAACAAAATAAAACATAACAACAATCTGAGCCCATCGGCCTCAGAGCAAATATGATCAACAGGAAGATGTCATTGCGACTCCGGCCCCGTAATGAGCAGTCAGAACTCGAACATACTCAGGACAATGATGAAACTACTGGCAATGATGCAATGATACGAGTGCTCACAGGCCTCGTGATGATGCTGAAACCAGTTTTGAATCAGATCAAAATCTCAGAAGGTCGTCAAGGCATAGAAATCACCCAAAGTACTTAAAGGACAATGTTTCAGATTCTGAAGATTTGTGAATTATTTTGTTTGACAATCTTGTCAATGTATATATGTTAATTGTTGATAAATAATGAGGGGGGATGTCATGAACTAGTAAGACCGGAATTATCTCCGTCTTTGTATCCGGCATTAACTATTGAATGTAGTGTGTGTGTGTGTGTGTGTGTGTGTGTGTGTCGCTCCCTACTTTAGTAGTTACTCGATCCCATGTTAATTAAAAGCAGTGTTTATACAAGTTAAGCTTTTTTAAAAAGCTTCCCGCTTTATAGCCATCAATACATTTATTGGGCATATATATATGTAACAAAGAATTAAATAACTGGAGTGATTGTTCAATCTGGGATAAAATGTACTACATCCTGCTAAGCTCACCTCGTTGTACTGTATTGTCTACATTTATTGACAAATATATACAACCAGAGACATATAATTAAAGAGATTGGCAACTCTACTATCACCCCATCTAAATCATAACAAACATGATACAGCCACACCAGAACTTCTTAAACTACTTTTAATTTAGTCGCTATATATCTAAACCGAAAAGTGAACTGTTCTCCTTAATAATTTTATAGTACAGTTTAGAAAATTTGAATGAAAAATAATAATGAACAAAAAGTTACTGACAAAGAAAGCGGAGACTTCGTGTGGAAATCTCTCGATGATGATCATTTAATTGTGTCCCGTGTTGACTTTTGAAACGCCTCTTTTATTTCCGTGATTAAGACTTCCTAGTTATGAAAACTGGAAATCATTTTACCTTGTTGGTAGAGTTTAGATACTTTTATTATGATATTTCCATGTTTGATCGAGATATTAGTGATTTATTGTTGTGAAGTGAAAGTTTTATCGAAGTCTCGATGGCGGCGAGATTTCCCGAGAATTCGTTATGTTGCCAATCTCTTTAATTATATGTCTCTGATACAACAATTAGTTTTACAAATATACTGGCACCCCTAAGAGCAACGAATCCATACCCGTGTGTATGGATACATTTATAAATTGTAAAAAATGCTTTATATCAAAATATTAAATTTCAACCTGTTAAACGATATTTTATGAAATATTCAAACAATCGTTGGTTTAAAGCTGCGACAAAACAGTTTCTTTAGTAGAAACCGTAGATATAAAATTATGCACATTTCCCATATCGGAAGCCCTCAGGATAGATAATAATACCAGAGGAAATCTGCTGATGGGATCAGATTCCGACCTTTTTAAAATACAGATTGACGGATTCCTAAAGCTACCATGGCAACCGGGAATAAAGAAACAATTGCCTTTCCCTATACCAGTTGAGTCCAATATAGCTAGTTTGGGTATTTGTCGTCCCTTACTTGTCCATGGTTGTATTTCGCAAACTGATTACATTGAAGGCAATGACAATGTAAACATATATGAGGCAATCAGTTTATAGTTAAATTCAAGTTTTTCCAATGTATCCTCGAATGGTTTATATCGATGTGCAAATCAGCGGGATTACGGAGACGACGCACATCATTTAGCACCAGTATTACGCGGGAACTTCTGACCAATGAGCAAGCTTTGTTTTCGTTTCTGCAGACATGCTTGCAGCGAACCATTCTAATACCCGATTTCCATGGAAACCGGGAATTAAGAACTGTGTTTGTATAATTACGACTCATTACTAGATCCTTCCGTTCTTTATTTAAGACTGGAGTTTGTCTCTCCTGCATTGCAGATTCCCCGTGCGAGAGATGTATTTCAGTAATGGTGTATTTGTTCGTGTGAGAATTTCTCATATCATTGTTGATATACTTAGATACGATAACGTAACCCTCAGTCCACTACGTTCCCATGAGGGTGCTGTGGTGTCCTAAATACAACCAGGAAAGGGATGTACTCACAAGACAAATGAACAACATGAATGTCCCTATGGAACTTGGGTATTTTGTGAGTGACACAGCAAAAGACAACTACATAGAGATCATCCAAGCGGTCGACGACTTTATCTGCAAGACAGGGCGGTTTCCAGAGACATTTAGACCTAATTTATCATGATCCTGCGCCTAACCATCTCAACCTTTTAAGTACAGAGAGAAAATACCAGAGCAGAACACAAGTACCAGTGTGAGAACACAGTACACCAGAGACCAGTAGTGTCATTCTATGACCTTAGGATCAGGATCAGGGTTACGACTCGGTCCCATAACTCGTAAATTTAAATTTGCATGCAAAATACCTACTGATGTATAAACATTATCAAGTTTTACTGCTTATGAATCACTTTTTCTGTGCAAAAATCTCCTGAAGTGGCTCAAAACGTTCTTTTTCGACACGCGTTTTCAAAATTGTTCTCCACGTTTCGGCCATTTTGAAATTTATTTTGAAGAATATGATCGGATGTCGGATTTTAAAACCAAATCCGGACATCTCCGAAATATGTTAATGTTAAATTCCGGTCGATAATTAACCGACATTGATTTGCAGAATCCGTGGCAACATTTTATGATTTTATTCATTAGTCTCTGTCAAACCGGCGATTTACTTTTCAAAACCTTCGCTTCAGATTTTCAATGTGATAGAAAACACTTGTCATATGAAAAAATATGCATATTTTACATTGAAAAGGGGGAAAGATGTAAATTTGAGGATTTAATACAATTAATAGTCTGGTAAGTTCATAATAAAACCATAATTTTGCCCGGTGTGAATCAGACCGGGCCTGCTCCATTACGGGTAATGGGACCGAGTCGTTACACTCACGGGAACGTAGTTCATGGACTGATGGTTACGTTATCGTATCTATGATATACTATGATCGTACTTTCAAATTTTGGCACTTGTTGTAATTTCGAAATGTAATATTGACCACCTGTTTTAAGTGCCCACATCTCAGAATGTGCAAAGTTTTCTTACAATCGCCTTGATGAGTGCCCTGTGTTTGTGTATTCATGTTGTAATCGCCTACTAGCTTTGTCGGGCAACCAATGACAGTGATTGTAAGAGCATTTTGCCAGTTTATTTTATGTTTTTGACGATCCCTCATCCATGACCAGAAAAGACATGGCTTTAACATTGATCGACACTTAGCAAAGAATTCCGCTTAAACCGATGCTAGGGGCCGTCTTGAACTTACTGTGAGGTATGGGCAAAGCTCATTGCTTAAGGCCTCATGGTGACTTCAAGATGAAGAACAACAATAAAAGCGTTGTTCCGTGGCTTGTTTTTAACCATGTATTTGTAGAGACTTTGTGTCATGTGCATTTACTCCATATCCTCCCGTTGTTTGTTTATACAAAATTTAATTGAGAAATTTTGATGGATTTCAATGTGTCCATAACAACTATGCAAGTTTCGAAAGCATCAGGTATAAGGTGTCAAGAGTTTCAGTGGGAACCTAAACTCAGTACCGTAATGTTAAAATCTAATGAAAAATGATTAAGTTCAACGGTGAATAAATTCGACATTTTTTCTTCAAAACTCACCAAAAGGGAAGGGGCACATTTTCAATGTGTTCAAAACAAATGTGCAAAGTTTCAAAAGCATCAGGTATAATTTGCTACAGTTTCAGATATACAAACTCAGTACCGTAATGTTAAAATTGAATGAAAAAAGTTCAACAAAGGATTTATTAAGACATTTTTTGTGCACCCTCGCCACAGGGAGAGGTGCACATTTTCGATGTGCCCAAAACAACTGTGCAAAGTTTCAGAAGTATCGTGTTAAAGGAGTCCGGGTTACAGATAGCACAAAGTTGGTACCCCCAAAGCGTGACGGACGGACGGACGGGCGAGTCGAGCGGCTATTAGACCTGCGGTATAATTATAATAATTTGTAAATTCCGTTTTAATATCACTTGTGATTGAAAATATAAATAGGTCATAAAGGATAACCTGATATGTTTGTTCTGAATTGGACTTACTTCTGGAAAAAAAGTAAAGAGTACTAGTATATCGGTTAATCATCTTTCATATTGATAAAATATGAAATTGATAAAGAATTACAATTAATAATATCTACCCTGCACATAGCCTCCGATTCCGCTTGAAGAAACATTGTAAATTGCTGTATTGAAGAGGAAAAAGGTAAAAATTAAAATCACTGTTGGGAACATCATACCACACCATTAGGAAATATCGAATAGGTAGGTACACATTGACAAGTTGTTTTGTTTTTTTGTTTTTTTTTTGTTTGTTTGTTTGTTTGTTTGTTTATTTGTTTGTTTTTTATTGTTGTTGTTGTTTGTTTTTTTTGTTTTCTGTTTTGTTTTTTTTCATATACTCAATCAGTGCGTACTATCTATTCAAGGGTATATAATTGTTTTTGGGTACAGATCACAATGTCATTGCGTAGGAAATAGTTCGGTATTTGGCGACTTTTTATCAGTTTAACTCACCCTAGATCAATTATCTGAATACACATAATTTAAGAGGTGTATTTTACTAATGATTTGAAGCGATTTGTTCATGTTTTGATAGTTATAATACAACAAATATTCATACACCACCGTTTCCTCAGTAAAAAAATGGCTGCCAACAGCGATGGCCGCGCAAATTCGCTCTCACAAAATAGTGTGAATATTGTTGATAATAGACATATTGGGACTCATATTCATGATAAGGATATTCAGGAAGGTATATTCGACAATCGGAATGATACAGTTGGAGAATATATACCCCAAAATACGGAGTTTGTAAGTCTTTTGACCGGTACCCTCTTAACGAAGTACAACTAACGAACTTGATTTATCTCTCTCTCTCAAATGTACCAATTTAGCCAGGAACCCGATTATGTTCCCCAACAAGATTTTATAAACGCTTTAGATAGTACGCTTGCAGATCTCCCTCGTGATATGTATATTCCTAAACTTATTCAGATGGCAAGCAATTCACAAGACACAATTACTTGGTATAGGAAAAATAAAAGGATATGGAGTGAATGTACATGAAAAAAAAACGCACACGATACATAGAAAACTCCAGTTTATCAAGGACAGGGCTTTTATTCCTGTCTACATCTTGATGTCGCCTGAAGGTCTTCAACTAGAGGTGAACAATATTCACCCCCTCAAGCGAGATCAAGAAGGCCCCTAGCGTGCACTTAAGCGGTATTCTTGACAAAAATTATATTAAGGTCACTCCCTTGCGCCCTACCCGCCATGGAGTGCCAACTTGGGCGATGCTCAGGGTTATCCAGCTGAAAGCACCAGGGTTACAAGAAGAGAATAAAAATGTTGAGCAACATCGATCGCAACTAAAATATGTCATTGAAGCAACACATGTCGGAGCGGTCAATGAGAAAAAAGTAAAATCGGGCAATGTATGCCTACAAATATTTGTCATTAAGTAGCCCGACGAAAAACAAAAATAAGGACAAAAACAACATCGATAGACAACACGGGGCGCATCGAAATAGATGTAGGTAAACCTTGCAGTGTAACTTTGGTTGAAAGGGCAAAAATAGTCGTGTGTACAGATTATTACATTTTAGTAAAAGCAATGGAAATATTGAACAGCCAAATTGAAAAAATAAATGAAGTAGTAAACGTATGAGAAATAGGAGTATACTTTTAAGTAGAGCTAAGAGTATACAGGGGTTCCCGTCAGGAAAACTTTTTACTAGAAAGTTGACAACCAAATCGTCCTCGAATGAAAAATATGCAAAAGACTGTTACATCCTACAAATGTTCATCAGAGGCGATAATTCACTGATTGACGAAGTTATAAAGCGAGATGAACTCCCGAGATCTACAGTCGATCCCCTCCCTGGTACTCCAAAATGCATGCAAGTATTCAATCCCTAATGGAAAGAGTATCACAGCTAGAGAAATCCGATGTGAAAAATACTAAATTAATACAACCATTACAAAAAGAGAACCAAAAATTAACTGCATCTTTAAATGAGTGCCAAGACAGCTTGGAGAAATTGTCGGCGGATTTTACACGGAAATCTACACAATATGACTCGAAGTTTAAACTTATCCTTCAAAACACTAAACAACTCGAAAATTTTGATTTGACAGAATTGGCTAAAAAATTAATGAAAGTGTGTAGTAAGCTTCAAATGTCTACCCAAAAGTCTGTAAATGAGCTGAAAATGAACGTTAAACACTCTTATGCGTCTACTGTAAACCCCCGCAGTGCCTCTTTAAATACTGACCAAAACATTAAACAGTCTGGTGGTAGTGTAATAAACAACAAATTGAGTTCTGTTTGCCCGTCACAGGAGACTGATTACTCTGATCAGCTTAACGGTACCGGTACAACACTCATTACACGGGGACCAACCGGTGAATCGCAAAAGTAAGCACGGAGAAATTAGTACTATAGTGTTGATCAACCTTCAGAAACTGAAAATAAAATACCAGTTTTACTTTACGGTAATGCAACGGACACGGTTTCTAACGATAACAAAGATGAATTCGTTGGTGTTAAAAGGACCAGAACGTCTCGTTTCTATCTATCTGGAATTGACTCCCGTTCCTCTAGAAATGGTATAATTCAGTATCTTGAAACCAAAAACGTTAAACCGACGTACTTACAGTTATTTCACGGGAAGTATAATCAACGGTACATTTCAGCAAAACTTAATGTTCCAATTGAGTCTGTGTCAGTGGTGAAATCGGATGAATTTTGGCCTGCGGGGGTGAAGTGTCGAGAATGGTCTAGTAATAGAGAGTGGGCTAATAGATGTTATAACACTGAGTACAATGAGAGAGACTAAAATGTACTGTTTTTCATCAAGTCTTAGAAACAATCTTTTTTTCATGTTTATGAAAATTTTGTTACTTCTTTTTGTATTTTTGTTCCCAATTGTGAATATGAATATAAATATATGTAGTTGGAACGTTCGAGGCATAATGTCCTCAACAGTATGTGTAACAAATATTATTTCAAAGGTCGATCCCGATATTATTGTATTAAGTGAACATAAGCTTAAACCAAACTTTCTGTCTTATCTCAGTAGCTTAGATAATAGATATATTTCTGTTGCAAAGACCGATTCATTACCTGATATTGCATACAGTACACATGGTAAAGGTGGTATTGCTGTTCTTTACAAGAAAACATTGCAACTATCTATTGACGAAATGTGTGATATAAACTCTGATAGGGTAGTGGGTATATGCATCAAAAGTGACAGTTCAAACCCTCTGTATATATTTGGTGTTTATTTACCTTCGGATAGTTCTATTGATAATTTTAGAGAAGTACTTAGTGTATTAGATGATTTGTGTCATTATTACAGTAATTATGGCAATATTATTCTTGCTGGTGATTTAACGCCTCTTGTTAGAGAAAGATAGTAAGTTTACAAACAAGTACAAATCAACGAGTTAAAGCAGTTTATTGATAGACATGTGTTGTATCATGATTTTTTTGATGGTCGGATAGATTTTTAAGGACCAGATTTTACTTTCCCCTTAAAACATACTATGATAGATTACGTTTTGTTTCAAGAGTCTATAGTCAGACAGGTAAGCCGTTATGAAATCTTGGAAGAGGGGTATGTATGCAGTACTTCGGATCATTTACCTATTATATGTTCCACTGCTCTACCTTTCAAACCCCACAGAGATTTACAGCAATTTCTCAAACTCCCTGCTTGGCACAAGATTACCCCCGAAAAAATTACATGTTATCAAGAAGAACTTGATAAGTCTTTTACTAAAATAAGTTCAAATTTTGATAATGATTGTAATGTTGACGAACTCTGTTCCGTAATTGAGTCAATACTAATTAACTCTGCGGATAAAGTAATTCCAAAGTCTACGTTCAACAGCAACACAAAGCCTTATTGGAATTCGGACGTGAAGCTCGCTCACAAACTTGAGAGAGACATGCGTAAAATTTGGGTATCCGAAGGACGACCCCGAGGTATGATGTATAAATCGTATTGCGATTATAAACACGCAAAAAGAGACTTTAGAAACATTCAACAAGCGGCATATGACAGCTACATGAACCAAACACTTGATGATATTAACACGGCGGTAGAATGTGACATTAGACTATTTTGGAAGATGATCAAGCGCCAAAAACCAAAACAAAAACAATTTCTGCCAGAAATAGTAGTTTCAGACATTACGTACAGGACACCTAAATGGTGTTGCTGAGGGGTTTGCAAGATATTTCGAGCAGTTATATTCACATTTTAATGATGATTTATTTGATGATAAAAAATATCATGACGTCTTGAATAAATACAACGAGTTTCACAATACATGTTATAACGATAGCGATAATTTATTACCAGGCGGGGTAATAACCGAGGATGAAATATTTTCAATTATCAAAGGATTAAAAATGAAAAAAGCTTGTGGTCCTGATAAAGTACAAAATGAACACTTATTTTATGGTGGTCAAGTAACAATTAAATACCCGACTTTACTGTTTAATAAAATATTGTTAAAATCAAATGTTCCTAAACAATGGAAGAAGGGTTTAATAGTACCGATCTACAAAGGGTGAGTAAAATAAAATCATCTCCTGACAGTTACAGACCTGTTTGTCTTCTCTCGTGTATACTCAAAGTGTTTGAGAAATTATTGTTATCTCGATTACAGCTCCACGTCCTTTCACCAGATTGTTTTCCTTGTCCTCTTCAGCAGGGGTTTCAGAGCGGCTTATGATCTCTGACAGCCTCATTTATATTCCACGAAACCATATTTCACAAAATTGAGCTACACAGTAATGTTTCTGGTGCTTTTTTAGATAGTCGTAAAGCGTTTGACACCGTCTGGCGTAAATCCCTTATGTACATACTGTTTAAACATAAAGTCAGAGGTAAAGCGTGGTGTATTATTGATGATTTGTATTCGCACACTGAAAGTGCAGTTGTAGTTAATCAATGTAAATCAAGATATTTTACTGTAAATGAAGGGGTAAGACAGGGTGGTGTCTTATCAGGTATTCTTTATTTAGTCTATATAAATGACTTGCTCACTGAACTTGAGAAATGTAATCCAAATATGGGTGTTGGAAATGTTACCTCTTGTGCACCATGTCTTGCTGACGATATTGTCTGCTTAGTTATATCTCCTACTAAACTCCAACAAATGCTTTATGTGTGTTCTAGATATGCGAATAAGTGGAGATTTCAATTTAGTGCAACAAAATCGTATGTCATGTGTTTTTGTAAAAATAATTTTAAACCCCACTATGAATGGAAATTAAACGGACAATCTATACCGATTACAGATAAACATACATACCTTGGTATTGACGTTTGCGACAATTTAAAATCTACATCAAGAATCAATTCTGCATGTCGGAAAGGTCGCAACGCGTACTTTGCAATTACAAATATTCGTTCGGAAAATATAAACCCGTTAGCAATATTAAAACTTTATAAACCTGTGGTTTTACCCACTTGCCTGTATGGCTGTGAGTTCTGGACTGGTCTAAAAATCAGTGACGTTACACAACTTAACCGTCTTCAACATTTTATTGTGAAAGATATTCAAAGATTTCGCACCCGTACGAGATCCGACATGTGCGAAAGTATGCTAGGCGTGCATCCATTGATATGTGAGGTGGAGAAACGCAAACTTTACTTATTTGGAAAATTTTGCAGAATGGACACGGACAATACTAGTATATCAAAGAAAATTTTTGTGTCACGTCTTTTTACATGTCTTCCCGATGTTAATATTAGAAGTGGCTTTATCCCTGATGTACTAAACATTATACAAAAATACAATTTATGTCAGTTCTTAGACAGTTACATCAATTTAGGTGAATTTCCTAGCAAGTTCCAGTGGAGGAAAATTGTAGTTTCCTCAATTGACACTGTCCAGTATGGATCTTGGAATAATCGAGTTATATCAGATCAGGAATTCTCCAGATTTTCCCAGATACACACAAACATAGCTATTGCTGATATTTGGAAATGGCCTTTATCTGCTTCCGAGCTTCGGACTTCCTTCTTGATCGCTAAGTCAATTGTCACAGTTCCAAATAATAACTTTAATCATTGTAATTTATGTCGTCAATTATTTTCAGACGTAATGATGCACTCGTCTTGTGAATGCAATCTAACAGCTCGCCATAGAAATGTGTTTTTCGATATGATTATTGAAAATTTCGTTTTGGATTTGTACGTTGAATTAAGCTTTTATGATTCAGAATTATTATACTGTTTTTTACTGGGCAAATCTCCTTGCACTGTACTGACCGACTCCGAACTATCCGAATTTCGGACGTTATGTTATAACCATATAATTCGTTCTGCTGCTGAATATAACCGAGTGTTAAGGTCTATCTAGACTCAAGGTCTGGCATAAACTGTATGGGTTTGCTACATAGCAAGACATAGTGCTCAAGAGCATATACATACTTTTATTTGTACAGTATCTTTCTAAAATGATGTAACACTTTATTTGTTTAAATTGTATACAAATATACATTATTTGATTAATGCTTTTCTTTTATGTATATATTCCTTTTCAATCTTGTTGTCTATGATACTGTTACTTAATTATATTGTAATCTCTATTTAGAGGAATTAAAGAATTGAATGAATGAATGACCAATAATTATCATATTTATGATTACATCATACTTATTTTAATACTTGATCTAATTAAAAAGTATAAATTTTCATTAAATAGAATAATATATAGATATAATGGTCATTAAATTCTGAATTTTGTTAATTTAAATTTCTATTATTAGAATTTACATGGAAATATCTATTTTTTTATATATTAAATGTTTTTGTAAACATAGGTACACTTTGCTATCAGACTTCTTCAATGCCCATAATGGGACAAACTTAACTTCCAACAGTGTCCTTTTGTTGGAATTAAATTGCTTCAAATCTATTCCTACAGTACGTAAGGTTTTAAAAACTAACTTATGAAATAGTTTAATAAAAGTTCACTTAATTTATTTATTTGAAGCACGATGCACAAAGAGAACTCCAGTTTATCAAGGAATGGGCTTTTATTCCTGTCTACATCTTGATGTTAGTTAACTTATACCAACATAGTTTGAGCGGAAATATTTCATTATGGATATACATCAATTAATTTTAGAAATAAAAGATATAGCCATGTCTTTTCTTTTAAAATCCTTAGTATTAGTTCCGTGACCGGCTTTGATTTGAAAAAAAAATGTGTATAATGTTTAAAAAGTCATATTATTATTATCTATAAGAATAATTAGAATTGTGATAAAACAAACAAACAGCAAACAAAACTGAAAAAGAAAAGACCCCGCTATGCTCGCAAATATCTGTCAAATTAGTTATTGTATTACATGTTGCAGAGACAAAGATTAGACCGTTGTAAAAATCGGTAATAACACGCGTGTGCGAGACTTCCCGTGAGGTAATTCGATTTTTAATTCCCAATACCTGTAATTTTAATTAAAACTGTACAGAAATGTCAACAAAACGTTTTTTATTGAATATTGATAAATTGTCATGAATATTAATTGTAATATCAGGTTAGCACGATTATTAAATGACGATGCATCAGTAAAAACAATAACTTTACCATCAGAACATTGTGTCCGTACAGGTAAACTTTGACTAAAATTACGAGGAGTTCCGAACGGAGTCTGAAGCGAGTTGTACATGCGTGATGTTAACGATTTCGAGTAGTTGCTAATCTCTGTATGTCTCTAGATATTGACAGGCATTTAATTCAATTAAAATCAAATAAAAACATAACTGTGTATTATCAAGTACATGTGCAGTTTTGACCCCCCAATTTTCCATATTGCTAAGAAACAGAAACGGGGCTAATGGTGATCCTGAGAGCTTACGACAAGAAGAACCCAAAGAAACGAACACTATAAAAATGAGATAAAAAAAATCATAAACATAAACGCATATTTTTGTTTTGTTTTTTATTTTGTTTTGTTTTTGTTTGTTTGAAAATGATCCTTTTCAAAATTGTACAGGTATTACAGGTATGTGAACAATCGAGTATCCTTGGATATGGGTTTACCCATATCTTATCTTGTTTAATTATAAATTCATATTGTAATGTCAAAAATTACCGAATCAATGTTCAATATTTCTGAACTGTACATAGAGTGGAAATATGAAAGAAAAGATTCAACTACACAGACTTAAGGCAACACTAAGCAGCCGTGACTAGCCAGCGATATCTATACTGTCAGACACAAGCAAAATGAAGCGAGGCAAAAATAAAAACATTCAAATATGATCATATCGAAGTTCTGTACTTTGTATTGGCATATTCAAATAATGTTTTATTAAATTGCAAGAAATCTTTGGAAGACTTTTTTCTGTGGTATGAGAAATTTAAAACTTTGATCATATGATGTGGATATTGTATATTTCTTACGAAATATCGTGGTCAAGTTACTACCATGAAAAAGTGGATACTGTAGAGCTTCGATGTATGGATTTTTAGTTCTTTTTATGACGTTTAACATTGGATATGTAACTCCATTATCTGGTATTGACTATATCGACATGGATATCGTTTCTCGGTTATCAACCCACATTTTTTTCAAAAACCACATTAAAAGGAAAAGTTTGATACGACGAAAACAGGTGTGTAGTATAATATATTTATTACATTTGGAGGAGCTATTTATCAACAGAAAGTCAGTATAAAAATGGGCACTAACTTGCGACTTGTTCTTATACTCCTATATTCTTCGTCAACTCGCTAAGAATCATAAGACGCTACAACCTTCAATATCACATTAGATATAAGGCTCTAGAAACGTGTGAGTACACAAAATAATACTTTTATGAAGACAGAAAAATCTTTGGCCCATGTTCAGCAAATATACATGTAAGCAACTTGATATATGTGTTTTTCATGTTTTGTTTTTCTAAATTTCTAAAAGTAAAATGGAGTGAGTCTTTACTCTAGAGATGTATCTAGAATTGAAATGAGAATTGGAATGAAAGTGAATGGTGAATGAAAGGATATGGAGTAAATGTACATGAGACAAAGTCTCAAAAATACATGGTAAAAACAAGCAACGGAACAACGCTTTTATTGTTGTTCTTCATTTTGAAGTCACCATAATGAGTATGTATGAGTGAATGTGATTATTATTTTCCATATAAATGTACAGATATTAATTTGAAATGCAACTGTAAATTAAAAAAAAATTGAAAAAAAAAAAATTAGTAAGAATTGTTTTTTTTTACTGTAAGAAATCCTGTAAACTCAAGTTAGGTGGTGTTGTAGGGGTATTGTAAAATCTCGACTAAGGAAAAAAAAATAATGAAGGAACCTTCAATATCACGATAGATGTTCTTTCCATTCGTAACGGATCTTTTGCTAAATGGGTCCCATCAATATATCCACCAGAATTAGATATAAAAAAAAACAATAGAAACTACTAGATCTACATTTATTCTAGATATACATGTCCAATTTAACGAATATGGAAATCTCAGTAATAAAAAAAGGAAGATTTTAATTTCACATTTCAAAATTATCAATTTCATTAACATGAAGGGTAATATTTTCTCCTGCATAAGGAATGTGTGTTTCACACGAGAGCTGCTACCAAATATTCGGATTATCTCCGTGACGGCTTTATCAATCAGAGTTTCAAAATATTTCGTCTCATTCGATCATTGAAAAAGTTCTTTAATAGGTATCAACCCCCTGTACAAATATACTAATCAACAAAAGAAACGTCCACCTACTATGATCCTCAATATAATTTCTTATCGTCTTTCCCTCCGCCTATCTCAGCCTGCAGAGCCCTTCCACAAAAGCCATATCCGGTTGACCCGAACTTATCAAGAGGTTGACCTGGAGTTATCAAGCCAATTCTCCCAATATTTGACAAGCAATATCCCTTTCATTCGCTTGGCAAGAAATAAATCTTAATTGCATAAAGAATCTATTATATTTTCCGTTTTTAATATTGTAAACAAAATACCATAACCAATACACAAGAATGCAAACGAGACGTTCGAAAAAATACGGAAACTAGGTCGCTGATAACTTCAGCAGAGCCACCATTTTATTTACATTGTGACGTCATAAAAGTGCCTAGGAACTGAAAGACAAATGTAAACGAGAGGTTCTGCAATGAAAAACCCGACTTTATTACGATTTGCTTATATGGTTCGATAAAAAAAATTCTAAATTTAATAATGTTGGCCGACAAAAAATATTATGGAGTCATAAAATAAGTACAAAACATTTCCCATTTTGTGAAAAAAACGAATGAACCTCATTTCCCGCGCAACCTTGGGAGAATTTGACACAAAACCTAATAAACTATTGTATAAAAATAAGAAATAAAAGACGATAAACAATTTATCTGAATTTTGAAAGCTGGAATATTGTAAAATATCATCCCGCTCGCCAGAATATGAAGCTTGGGGCTCGTTCGCTGCGCTCACTCGCCCCGTGCTTCATATTCTGGCTCACGGGATGATATTTTACGATATACAGATGTCAAAATCCAGATAACATATACTTATAGGGGTGATAAAACTAAAATTATTGTTGTATACTTTGCAGAGAACCAATTTTTATTCGTTCCTTGCATATTTGTCATGACAAACTTTAGTTGGTGCGAATGAGAGACATTTTTCTAAAGTGTGGTGAAAAACTTTTTGCGGAGTTCAACATTAGGTCAATGGCAGTCGGAATTGAATTTTCATTATTTGTTGATAAAATCAATACATTATTGGGAACCTATCCAAAAAACACAACTAGAAAACACGAGGGGACTTTATAAACATAAGTGGATCATACCATGATATAAATCGGATAATGGTTTTTATGAAATAAAAACGATACGCTAGGCTATGGAATAGCCTTGGATAGAAAATTGCGTGTTTGATTGACAAGGATGTGGTGGCTCATGATGTATTTGTATACTCAAATCAATACTTGCCATGAGATCACTTGAAGTAAGCCTTTCTCGGTACTTTTTTGTAATTTCTTCTGTTGGTCTGCACATGTGATAAAACAGTCACTGATTCGATCAAACCTCTAATTTTATGCCAACAGCAACCCAAAGTAGTTTCGTGCTTTTGTTTTTTTTTCTTGCATTCTCCTAGGGTAGCTCTTTATTCTTCCGCAAAAAACGCAATTCTATCTCTTTCCACCTTTCGTTCACCATTGCCTAAGTATCTCCACAAACTACAATCACGCTTTGTTTAACACAATTTAAAAGTCTTATATAGTATTTGTATATTATTGATTATTGCACAATACCTCATCTTTATTTATTAACTTCTGGTTTTAAATTTATACATTACTGTTCTTATTCTTTTTATCATATCTATATTTATATCTGGCTAAGCGATATTGCAATACCAATCCCATCATCCTCTACAAACCTGTTCCCAGTACCATTTATAATACTTTTCAACTTCCACACGGAAACAGAAAAATTAAACCCCGCCCCGTTTATCAGGACGAAACTGGACGCCATTTTGATTTTCGAGAATCTGAAATTCCTATTGGTCAATAGTCTTCTGCGCATGCGTTCTCTTCACTTCGCAAGCTTACTCCTCACTTCACCCCAAGAACTATCTATATAGCTAGGCTATTCCATAGCCTAGCTAAATATTTCCATAAAAAATTAAGGTCAAGGTCGAATTCTGGAGTTTTGACGTTTTTCAGTTTGACGTCATGACTTCAATTTTTTGTATTCCATTAATTACGGATAACTCAGTGATGATTTCTAAAAAATTAAAAGTCTCTTTTCACTTTTTTAAGGTCACACTACAACAAATACCTCAAGTGGTCAAACTGACTGCCCGGATATCTTATTCAGTAAGTGAGAGCCTCGTTTTCAAAAATTCGTTGAAGTATCGATTATTTCAAAATGGAAAATTGTTTGTTATCATTTAATGTGTCAATGTTGTTCTTGTTTGACAAAAATATCGTTTCGACCATATGCACATGCTCATTTATGTCTCTATTCGAATAACCGTTTACTAAGTTCTCTTAATTTTGACCGAAAATGTTCTTTTCAAGAATAAAATTAGAATCGATTATTGCTAAAGATTATAATAAATTAAAGAGAACAAAAATAATGCTTTTATTTTTAAATTATATTCCACGAAACCCCGAGTGGACGTTTCTTTTGTTGAGCAGTATATTTGAAGTTTCCGGCCGACTGTGATTAAAGATTCTTTGTTCACTTAGTCCTTTAGTGAACATTCCTTTGCATTGTCTACGACATTTACGAGAATCGCAACCTTAAAAGTTTCTGGAAAATATCCACGAGTTCGTTGAAACACTCCTTCGAGGAAAAGGATCAACACCCTAAAATAATTCTGATGAAGTAAAGGATGAGTGGCAGTAAGACCCATTTTTGGCCCAAGATTTACCATGAAACTAAAACTATACAAACAGACGTCTTATGTTCCTGAAACATTGAACAAATATAGGGCTTTATGAAAATGATAAAGCTTTTTTCCATAGTTTGATTCTCATGATAATCAGTTAACTCAAAAGCTATATTTTTGGAAATAGTCAGAATTTCATAGATATTTGCTGTGTTTTGCACATTTTTGTGCTTTGAAAAATATGGGCACATCTGAATAACAACTTCATATTTAGTCAAAATGTGTAAAATGGTGAAATACATCATTTCTGAAAGTTTGAAGTTGTTGATTGCATGTGCCCCATGTTCACTTAAAGAAAATTTGCTTTGAGAACATTCAAAATTGCAGATTTTCTGATTTTCTTTCAAAAAGACGGCTCCTTGTGATGTCACAATAACGTCAAAATGAAAGGAATTCGTATTATTATATGTTTTCTTTGTAGCCAGATGTAATAGTTAATATTTCCCATAAATATCACACTATTTTAAACAACTTGATTTTTTTTGGGCCAAATATGGGTCTTATTGCCACTCATCCTTTCGATTATAAAAATAAAAGATAACGTTGCAAAGGAGCGTACTCGGCTCTTTTGAAGAAAAATAAAAAGATTATTATATTTATACTTATGTTTCTGCCCTTTTCAAAAAGTGTTGTAACTATCTTTTCCTGGATTTGAACTCTACCATCAAATAGAGGTACAAACACTCTTCCTCGTATGGTTGGCTAACAATACACAACTTCACTGAAACCTTGAATACAATTTAATTCTAACAAAATTAGTGCAGTGTCACAGTAAACAATGACATGGTCATCTAATTATGAACAGTTATGAACTGTGTTCAGGATGAACAACACCTGTCGTGTTGGGTTGATAACCGGAACTGTTTATTCGTATTTAAATGCCGAACCGAAGGCGGACCAAATGTTTTTTTGAAAAGGTCTATAAATAAGGTCCATTTTTGGTCTAAAATGTGTTAAAAGTCAGAAGTACATTTATATAATAATTACTTGTATAGAAAGAATTACCTCGAGGTATATACTTCCAGTATTGTGATAATTCTATCTATATATAAATATTTATTTCATATCAGCTTTGTTACTAATAATTCAATTGGTTCAATTACTGTCACATGGTATACTGCATTTCAACATACAGCCCTAACAATACTCTGAGCGGGCTGTATCTCTTGTGCGGGTTGTATTGAGATCCGATTAGGAAATACAGCCCTGTGGTGACGTCAGCAGAACAATAACATATATTTAGCTTAAAAATCACAATTTATTGGTTTATTTTCAACCTGTCACCCGAGAAAGACAAGAAAAAAAATTAATCTCACATTGTTCAAGAAAGTCAAAAATTAGTAACCTCACTTTTCATGTCTATGTTTTTCAATTTAACTTTTACTTTTATTAAATTATTTTCGTAAATTGCTGACAATTAAAAAAAAAGAGGAAAACATTAACCTAAAGCGTTTGACTGGTAAATTTGTTCAATGAAATAAAAGTAATAGAAACTTGTGTATCGGGCTGCATCAGATTTACAGACTGCCTTAGGACCTTGATACGGACCTGTACCTTGTTACAGCCCTTGCCTTCGGCTCGGGCTGTAACAAGGTACACAGTCCGTATCGCGGTCCTTAGGCAGTCTGTAAATCCTGATGCAGCGCTCTACACAATTAAGTTACTAAAATAATTGTGTTTTTTATATTGAAGAACATTTGCATTTTATTTTATTTTATTTTGTGAATGAAAATCAACAAAATCCATTTTGGGTATTTACATTTAAAATAGTTACATTTAACAATAACGTTATTTTGAAAAAAAAACTTATTGTTGACACAATTAAACAGAAGAAAGAAAAACACTAGTATTGTTAAACAATTAAAACCTACCAATCAATACCGGAAATTTTTTCCGGTCAATATCATGGGGCGATGGACATTTGCACAAATTTACCTGAAAAACAGGACAGGACATTTGCGCAAATGAAACTGAAGCCGGCGTTTGCGCAAACGATTTTTAGTTTCCTATTGTCAGTTAAAAGTATGTTTGCGCAAATGACCTTTTAATATAAAGCAAGTATTGAAATATATATAGTTTTATCGGTAATTTGATCTCACGGAGCAAATATTTTTCAGTATTCCATTATTCTACATTTAAAATAGTCGGGTTTCTTATTATTTCACTTGACCTAGCCGGTTCATGCCAGTTTATAGCTTGGATTAAAAAAAAATTGTATTAACTATCATTTCATTGGGTATGTAAATTTTCTTTGTTGACATTCCTTATATTTGTGGAAATCTTTAATCCCTGATCAGTAAATGGACATGCGTATCATTGAATCCAGTGGGGGAAAGAAATGAATTTGTTGCGAGAGCTATCTGTACAGATTGGAAAGAGAAGTCAAACAAAGAGACATATTATGGGGATGCGCAAATAAAAGCTGTTCGACAAGACAACAGACCGACCAAAAACTGAGTAGCCAACATTCTTCAAAGCCGAGGCGAGCACAACCACCTGACGAAAGAAAGATTAAAATTTATTATTATATAGAGGACGGTGAAAGATTGAAAATTCTCAGTGAAATAAAAGTGATAATTAACTGTGAAATTATTTTCCATAATTTCACTCCAGGAAGTGACGTCACAATAGACGTCGTCAACGTTGTTGCTAAGTAAACGTCTCAGCGGATTAACATGGAAAACGTAGTTCACGAAAAAAAATCTTAAATTAAACCATTAAATATACAAGAAGTGGTCTATATAATAAAAACAATAACTAATCCTAGATTCTAATTATCGAAAATATTCAACTCATGATCGAAAAACACTGTAATTCACTCATGCACTTCGCGCATGAGTGAATTACTGTGTTGTTCGATCATTCGTTGAATATTTTGTGATAATCAGAATCTCGGATTAGTTATAGTATAATTAATAAGAAGTCAGTTATTGTTTGCGCAAATGTCCTCTTTTCGTTTGCTCAATTGTCCTCGTTTCTTTATTTTGCGCAAATGTTCTACGTTTTTGCGCAAATGTCCTTTGCCGATATTATGATATTGACTGATTACACAATTACCATTGATTAATAAATACCTCCTGTCCACCACTACATCAAACAAAAAAGTTAATTTAAATCTGATAAAAAATATTATAATATGATGACTTGTAAATAAATTCCAGATGAAGAACATTTTCACATTATGTGTCGAAAAGGTTATTTCATATTTCCAGATATCTGCTGTTTTTGTATTTTTTTCACATTTTTTGCCCCAAAATAATATATATTGATGGCAAATTTCGAGGCAAAAAGTTTTTTCCCCAAAAGACAAGAATAAGACAAAAGACAAACGTAGACAACGATAGAAATATGGATAGATATTTTGGACAGTCGGACTTGGTACCGGCACTAGCAAATGCCCCCCTTTATCTGTCCCGTTCCTCTTTAGTATAAAAACATACGAATAAAACCCAATACAGGTAGACTTTTAACTCCATGACCACAATCTTGAAAGGAGAGAAAAAGACAATACGTAATTTTTTGGGTCAAGTGGTGCTCGACGCTAAACTGCTGGCTGTCAAGGAGCCTAGTCTGCTGGTTAAAACACTGTCGCACTACGCAAGAAAAATCACTCTCAACACTTCCCGAAGGGTTTGATCAAGAATCATCATAAATTTCGGACGACATCGGCAGTATCAGTGAGAGTCCAGTATGTGTGCAAACTTTTCCGGTCGCTGTGTCTTTTTTAACAGATGCAAGCAGAATATCTTGTCGATATCCCCTATTATGTAAAGAATGAAAGTTACGTCCAAGCTTTTCTAAAAAAAAATGTTTTCAATTTCTGGCATTTTAACAACATTTCCGTAAAAACGAGGATAAGAAATTACCTTAGTAATAAGCTGTTACGAGTAATGTCATATTTAGATATCAAATGTTCATATCTATTATAAAACTTCTTAAATATATTCAACAACTTCTGAAATATGTAACCCTGAAGAGTAGAACAAACTAGTGCGAATCGTGCCAGTTGAGAAATATACACCCCGTGGGATGGAGGTTGAGAAATGTCGCCGTCAAGAAAATTTAAGTTAGTAATTGTGAAATTAAAATCATCCCGTTTATCAAATATTTTAGTTTTTTTTTTATTTTACAAGCAGGGGTTCGAATCCAACCGAAGACCTTGCTGGATTTTCCTATGTTAACAGGTTTAAAAAGATGATTTTCATCACTGTTGGCATTCGGGATCATATATTCTACCTTTGCAGCTCACCTTACCAGCACATTATCATTATATACCAAATATCTGACTTATGGCTTGTAGTTATTGAGAAACAGACTTAAGCAAAAAAAACTTAACCTGGTCACTGGACCGTGAAATTGAGGTCAAGGTCAAAAGCCATATGGCAGACTGACATGTACTAACCAAGACCAAGCTATATATCAAATATCATTGACCTATGGCTTGTAGTTATTGAGAAACAGACTTAAGCAAAAAAACTTAACCTGGTCACTGGACCGTGAAATTGAGGTCAAGGACAAAAGCCATATGGCAGACTGGCATGTACTAACCAAGACCAAGCTATATACCAAATATCATTGACTTCTAGCTTGTAGTTATTGAGAAATGGACTTAAGCAAAAAAACTTAACCTGGTCACTGGACCGCGAAATATAGGTCAAGGTCAGATAATTTTGGGTCCGACAGATAGGGTTCGCTGTAAGCTACCTATGGACCAAATATAAAGTTCCTACATCAAAGGCTTCTATACAAAAACTTGAGTTTACGCCGCCGCCGCCGTCGCCGTCATACTTTGCCTATGTCTCGGTTTCAAAAATGACCTCAGAAGTGGGAGAGATTAGATGTCAATGCTTATTTCAATTGTCGCGACAAAACATTTATCAGATGTATTTTTCCCCAAATTACCTTATAAGACTGAAATATTTTGCATTGTAGCTATTTTCCTTTCTTGAGATACTAAATTTAAGCATCTTTTGTCAAAAATTTATATGTTGGTGCTTATTTCAATTGTTGCGACACAACATTTATATGTATTTTTCCCAAAATTACCTTATAAGACTGAAATATTTTCCATTATAGCTATTTTCCTTTCTCGCGATACCAAATTTATGCATCTTTTGTCAAAAATGAATCCAAAAGTGGGAGATATTATATGTTGATGCTTATTTCAATTGTTGCAATACAACATTTATATGCATTTTTTTCCCAAATTACCTTATAAAGACTGAAATATTTTGCATTGTAGCTATTTTCCTTTCTTGCGATACCAAATTTATGCATCTTTTTGGTGCCTATTTCAATCGTCCTGACGCAACATTTATATGTATTTTTTCCAAAATTATCTTATAAGACTGAAATATTTTGCATTATAGCTATTTTCCTTTCTCGCGATACCAAATTTATGCATCTTTTGTCAAAAATGATTCCAAATGTGGGAGATATTATATGTTGGTGCTTATTTCAATTGTCGCGACACAAACTTCATATGCATTTTTCCCAAAATTACATTATAAGACTGAACCATTTTGCATTTTATCTTTTTTCCTTTCTTGCAATACCAAATCTACACATCTTTTCTTAAAAATGACCTCAAAAGTGGGAGAGATTAGATGTCGGTGCTTATTTCAATTGTTGCAACACAACATTTATATGTATTTTTCCCAAAAATACCTTATAAGATTGAAATATTTTACATTTTAGCTTTTTTCTTTTCTCGCGATACCATCTTTTGTCAAAACAAACCTCAAAAAGTGGAGATATTATTTGTCAGTGCTTATTTCAATTGTCGTACCACAATGCTTACCTTGTAAGATTGAAATATTTGTCATTTTAGCTTTTTTCCTTTCTCGCGTTACCAATTCTACACATCTTTTGTTAAAAATGACATCAGAAGTGGGAGATATTAGAAGTCAGTGCTTATTTCAATTGTCACGACACAACATTTATATGTATTTTTCCCAAAAATACCTTATAAGATTGAAATATTTTTGCATTTTAGCTTTTTTCTTTTCTCGTGATACCAAATTTATATATCCTTTGTCAAAAATGACCTCAAAAAGTGGAGATATTATTTGTCAGTGCTTATTTCAATTGTCATACCACAACATTTACCTTGTAAGGTTGAAATATTTTTCATTTGAGCTTTTTTCCTTTCTCGCGATACCAAATCTACACATCTTTTGTTAAAAATGACCTCAGAAGTGGGAGAGATTACCGGTAGATGTCGGTTCTTATTTCACTTGTCAGGACACAACATTTATATGTATTTTTCCCAAAACTACCTTATAAGATTCAAATATTTTGTATTTTAGCTTTTTTCCCCTCTTGCGATACCAAATTTAAACATCTTTTGTCAAACATGTACTCAAAAAAGGGAGATATTATATGTTGGTGCTTATTTAAATTGTCGCAACACATCATTTTTATGTATTTTTCCCAAGATTACCTTATAATATTAAAATATTTCACTTTATGGCGTTTTTCCTTTCTCGCGATACCAAATTTATGCATCTTTTCTCAAAAATGTACTTAGAAGTTGGAGATATTATATGTTGGTGCTTATTTCAATTGTCGCACCACAATATTTATATGTATTTTTCCCAAAAATACCTTATAAGATTGAAATATTTTGCATTTTAGGTTTTTTCCTTTCTCGCTATACCATATCTATGCATCTTTTGTCAAAAATGACCTCAAAAGTGGGAGATATAATTTGTCAGTGCTTATTTCAATTGTCGTACTATAACATTTACCTTGTAAGATTAAAATATTTTTCATTTTAGATTTTCCTTTCTCGTGATACCAAATTTATACATCTTACTTAAAAATGGCCTCAGAAGTGGGAGTGATTAGATGTCGGTGCTTATTTCAATTGTCGCGGCACAACATTTATCAGATGTATTTTTCCCCAAATTACCTTATAAGACTGAAATATTTTGCATTGTGGCTATTTTTCCTTTCTTGCGATACCAAATTTATGCATCTTTTGTCAAAAATGAATCCAAAAGTGGGAGATATTATATGTTGGTGCTTATTTCAATTGTCTTGACACAACATTTATATGTATTTTTCCCAAAATTTCCTTATAAGACTGAAATATTTTGCATTATAGCTATTTTCCTTTCTCGCGATACCAAATTTATGCATCTTTTGTCAAAAATGAATCCAAAAGAGGGAGATATTATATGTTAATGCTTATTTCAATGGTTGCAATACAACATTTATATGCATTTTTTCCCAAATAACCTTATTAAGACTGAAATATTTTGTATGTAGCTATTTTCCTTTCTCGCAATACCAAATTTATGCATCTTTTTGGTGCCTTTTAAAATTGCCCTCACACAACATTTATAGGTATTTTTCCCAAAATTATCTTATATGACTGAATTATTTTGCATTATAGCTATTTTCCTTTCTCGCGATACCAAATTTATGCATCTTTTGTCAAAAATGATTCCAAAAGTGGGAGATATTATATGTTGGTGCTTATTTCAATTGTCGCGACACAACATTCATATGTATTTTTCCCAAAATTGCCTTATAAGACAGAAATATTTTGCATTTTATCTTTTTTCCTTTCTTGCGATACCAAATCTACACATTTTTTGTTAAAAATGACCTCAGAGGTGGTAGAGATTAGATGTCGGTGCTTATTTCAATTGTCGCGACACAACATTTATATGTATTTTCCCCAAAAATACCTTATAAGATTGTAATATTTTTACATTTTAGCTTTTTTCTTTTCTCGCGATACCAAATTTATAAATCCTTTGCCAAAAATGACCTCAAAAAGTGGAGATATTATTTGTCAGTGCTTATTTCAATTGTCGTACCACAACACTTACCTTGTTAGATTGAAATATTTTTCATTTTAGCTTTTTTCCTTCCTCGCCATACCAATTCTACACATCTTTTGTTAAAAATGACCTCAGAAGTGGGAGAGATTAGAATTTGGTGCTTATTTCAATTGTCGCGACACAACATTTATATGTATTTTTCCCCAAAAAACCTTATAAGATTGAAATATTTTACATTTTAGCTTTTTTCTTTTCTCGCGATACCAAATTTATAAATCCTTTGTCAAAAATGACCTCAAAAAGTGAGTTATTATTTGTCAGTGCTTATTTCAATTGTCGTACCACAACATTTACCTTGTAAGATTGAAATATTTTTCATTTTAGCTTTTTTCCTTTCTCGCGATACCAAATCTACACATCTTTTGTTAAAAATGACCTCAGAAGTGGGAGAGATTAGATGTTGGTGTTTATTTCAGTTGTCACTACACAACATTTATATGTATTTTTCCTAAAATTACCTTATAAGATTGAAATATTTTGCATTTTAGCTTTTTTCCCCTCTTGCGATACCAAATTTATACATCTTTTGTCAAAAATGTACTCAAAAAGTGGAAGTATTATATGTTGGTGCTTATTTAAATTGTTGTGACACATCATTTTTATGTATTTTTCCCAAAATTACCTTACAATATTAAAATATTTTGCATTTTTGGCTCTTTTCCTTTCTCGCGATACCAAATTTATGCATCTTTTCTCAAAAATGTACTCAAAAGTTGGAGATATTATATGTTGCTGCTTTTAGATTGTTGCGATACAACATTTATATGTATTTTTCCCAAAAATACCTTATAAGATTGAATATATATTTTGCATTTTAGCTTTTTTCCTTACCCGCGAATACCAAATTTATGCATCTTTTGTCAAAAATGAACTCAAAAGTGGGAGATATTATTTGTCAGTGCATATTTCAATTGTCGTACCACATCATTTACCTTGTAAGATTAAAATATTTTTCATTTTAGATTTTCCTTTCTTGTGATATCAAATTTATACATCTTATGTTTTAAAGACCTCAGAAGTGGGAGAGATTAGATGTCAGTGCTAATTTCAATTGTCGCGACACAACATTTATATGTATATTTTCCCAAATTACCTTATAAGACTGAAATATTTTGCATTATAGCTATTTTCCTTTCTCGCGATACCAAATTTATGCATCTTTTGTCAAAGATGAATCCAAAAAGGGGAGATATTATATGTTAATGCTTATTTCAATTGTTGCAATACAACATTTATATGTAGTTTTTCCCAAATTACCTTATAAAGACTGAAATATTTTGCATTGTAGCTATTTTCCTTTCTCGCGATACCAAATTTATACATCTTTTGTCAAAAATGAATCCAAAAGTGGGAGATGTTATATCAATTGTTGCAATACAACATTTATAAGTATTTTTTCCCAAATTACCTTATAAGGACTGAAATATTTTGCATTGTAGCTATTTTCCTTTCTCGCGATACCAAATTTAATCATCTTTTGTCAAAAATGAATCCAAAAGTTGGAGATATTATATGTTGGTGTTTTTTTTTTATTGTCGCGACACAACATTTATATATATTTTTCCCCAAATTACCTTATAAGACTGAAATATTTTGCATTATAGCGATTTTCCTTTCTCGCGATACCAAATTTATGCATCTTTTGTCAAAAATGATTCCAAAAGTGGGAGATATTATATGTTAATGCTTATTTCAATTGTTGAGACACAACATTTATATGCATTTTTTCCCAAATTACCTTATATAAAACTTCTTCGTTGTAGCTATTTTCCTTTCTCGTGATACCAAATTTATGCATCTTTTGTCAAAATGAATCCAAAAGTGGGAGATATTATATGTTGGTGCTTTTTTTTTATTGTGTCGACACAACATTTATATGCATTTTTTCCCAAATTACCTTATATAAAACTTCTTCGAAAGGATGTGATAAAGTAAAATATTTTGAAAAATGAAGCAGTTGAATATTGTATTGTCAAAAAATCATAAAAGTTTTAGCGTTCATATCACAAACAGCCGAATCATACTGCCAAGTGATATTTTCAGAGATTGTGTCGACATATATTTTGATTACTTCCCGATCTTATTAAAAATTTTGTTTGTAGCATCAGAGACATAAAATTATATGTCTCTGGTAGCATTAACCCTCTTTCCCAGATTCTTCCAACTGTTACTAATATCGTTGAGATATTGAAATAATCTTACCTTTTTTTTAAATCGTTGAGATATTGAAATAATCTTATCTTGAAAGTTGACCGTCGCTTCGAACCATGTGAATATGGTAAGTAGTAACGATAAAAAAAAACTATATATAAATATACCTATATAACAGTTGACTGTCGCTTCGTTTCCAATCGCCATCGTTGAGATATTGAAATAATCTTATCTTGAAGGTTGACCGTCGCTTCGAACCATGTGAATATGGTAAGTAGTAACGATAAAAAAACTATATATAAATATACCCATATAACAGTTGACTGTCGCTTCGTTTCCAATCGCCATTTTGTCTGTTAACAGAATAAAATCACGTGATTCGTTCAATCACGTGATTCTCTTCACCAATGGGGATTTAGAATCCCCAGCCAATTTGTAGGAGTATTCTTAGATATAGTATAGTAATAATGATACATATTGTACTACAAAATGTTTTTGGGGTTGGGCCAAAAATGGAACTTTTCACATCCCATCCTTTACTTGCTACATAATTTGTGATGTTGTAATCGCATCATTTTTAGTTACTTATATAGTTAAAGGTTTCAATATGAGTGAGACTTGTATATCGCTTGTTATCAACTCAAGCTATTTAATTACAGAATAATAATAAACGAGCTTCAACAAGTTTATTATTTGTTGTTAATAAATAACGAGAGTTGATAAAAAGCGATATACAAGCCTTACGAGTTTTAAAACCTACATTCCTTTCTTTTTCATATGTATTTCTCTTATGATAAATTTCATTTGTAAACTCTTCTGCCATGTTCTCCCATTTATGTTAAGTATGGAGAATTTCGTTTGTTGTGTTTGTGGGTACATTGAACTTGAAATTAAAATACTTGTAAAGTTTAACAATTAATATTATTCTATATGAAGTAGAAACTATAAACAACGGTAAGTAATAGTTAAAGTATGTTGAACAGAGTAATTAATTGAATTTAAAGTGCTTCGTAAGAAAAGGTGTAAATTTCTCTGTATTTCCGATGTCAATTTCCACTCGTCAATGATGTCAATATATGTAACATCAACACATGACTTACGATTGAAAAGGAAACTTATTTTTAGCAGTAAAACAATATATTTCGTATTCAACTGTTTTAGGAGCAAGAATAAATATGTGTGTACTGACGAAGTCCATTTTTTTTTCACTTCATCCTCTTTCCCATAACATAAAAAATTATGCAGACGACATAGTGAAATTAAAACTGAAAAAATAACAAAAAAATTCTATGTCGTGGTTTTGACCCGATGTGTGACCTCTCGAACAACCAATGAAAACACGGCCGAAAAGTTAACTAATTATATGAAAGTCCAATGAAATGAAAGCATACAAGCTATGTTTAGTACTTGCAAGATACGAAAATTGTCTAATTGCGCAAGAAATAGGTATTGTTGCCAGAGAATTATCACGAGATATAGACTGCCCAAGGGATAAGCGATATGGACTGACACATGATAATGCCCAAGCCGAAGGTATTATCGACGTGTCAGCCTAAACTTATATCCAAGGCACTCTATATCGTGGTAATTCTCTCTTTATAATTTACTTATTGTATTTATTTTATTGTAGAACATTTACATTTTTTAGTTAACACTGAATTATTAACAAAAACGGTTGCATTAAAGTGAGCAAAACCTAAAGTTTCAGTTTTGGAAATTTAAATTTAATTATAGAAAAGTTTAACAATCGCCGGTAAAATATTTTGAAATGTGGACAGATTTATAATACATATATGAACAACGCAGGGCACTTCAAAGGTTCTATGTGTGTTGCCCAAAATATATCAAAGTATTTTCTAATTAATCCTAATTTGGAAGTCCTTCAATGTGGTCACGACAGTTTAGCGATTAGAGATTGTGTTATCGGAAATTTTCGTGTGAAATCGGAGACACTTGGATCATGGAAGATTTCAAAATGTAATATTTCAGATCGCATATTCAGGAGCTGAAATGAGGAGTTTGGACTGGACGGTTCTGTTCTCAGTTACTTTATAACTTAAACTGCCCTGGAATAAACAGCACGTGAATTCCATGAAAAATATAGATATATAAAAGAAATATATATCCCATAAAATAAGACCGGAATAATTTGCTGTCGTACACAAATATTGCATGCCAAATCGACAAACAATAAATCTCGAAAACATACAGTGAAGTGAAAACTTTATGAAAATGCTTGATATCTACTTTTATTTTTTCTTTTGACAAATAACGAATTATAGGTTATTCGCGATTGAAAAAAAACTAAAATTGTGCATCGTTTTAACTTGGAAATCGTTCAATTTGTGCCAGTTTGCACTATGATCCTGGTTTCAAAATTAGGTCTAATAAATAATAATTGAGGAAATGGAGACTTTTTGGAAATAAAAACAAAACTTTTTAGGGAAGAAAAAAATAATTCTGTTGTGAAAATAACAAAGAAATGAAATACATAATCATTGAAAATGGAACCTTGACCTTTCATAATTTATAAATATCCAGGACATAATTAACGGTTTTATACATTTTTGATTTTTTTGTACAATTTAGTATTTTCATAAATTCATTCAAAAGTCAGTACTATACAACTTAAGATGAATTTACCGCAAAATCACCATTTGTTGACAAAGTTTGATTCCCTATAACCGAGTTCGACCCAATTCGACCCCTATGGCGTGCATATCATTATGTGCTATAATTTAAGCGCTATATGAGTATAATCAGCTTATTTTCCGGACGAGACCGGAAAGCACTTATTTCTTCGTCTAAACGTGGATACCTGATACATTAATATTAGAATTTTATACCACTTTCTGCGTTGACTTTTCTGCAATTGCAGGCCTATTTTTATGATTTTCCACTCTTTTTATCAGGATTTAAGCGAGAATCTATCGAAATAGCTAAAAGTCGTTAATGTGTACACCTGAAAGGTGAACTACAAATCAATCACCAATCGAGAAGTGTTATCTGATCAAGCGTTGAATCTTGTCGGCAACACACATAGGGTACAAAGATGACAAAAACAGTAGTCGGTCCCTTTTATCTTACAAAGGATGACCGTGGGTGGCGAGGGGCGTTGTATATCTATGTATTATAAATCTATGATTAAACAAAGTGCTGTGAATACAATTAAAACAGATCAGTCAATATCAGAAAATTTGGACCGGTTAGTATCGTGATATTGACTGATAACATAAATGAGTACCACCTGACCACCTCTATACCAATCATTATTTTTTTTTCAATCTGATATAAAATAAATATTGCACACATTTTAAGAACACACCCTTTCCACAACCAAATTAGCTATACTTCGCCATGTTGGTTGTTATCATTAAGTCATGTCAGTCAAATACATTGCCACTTCTATACTCGATCAATATGGGGTTTAGAGGAGCGCAAAAGATAAGATTGATAATGGGATTTAAAAGGCAAATCCTCCTGGCTCATGGGTATGTAACAAAGCCTTGCCTTTTCCGGCTTGACCCCTCTTAATTTGGTTCTAGCTGGCTAGAGAGAGGGGGCGTTTCATTAACCAAGAGTGTCTTAGGTTTGAATGTGAAATGCAAAGTAAAATAGGCCACAATTATCATAAAAAAATGGCACTTATCTTATGTAAAATTGGCACAATAACTTTTTGTCTTTATTAATTAACAATAAATGTTAATAAACATGTTAAACTCACAATAAATTTTGAATTATTAAAAGTTCATCAAGCTTTTGCATTTGAAATATTTTACAAAAGGACATGGAGTAAATGAACACGGGACCATAACACATAACTCGCAAAAGTGTATTATTAAAACACAAGTCTCAGTTTGAAAATTACAAATTTAGGTACGAGATATCTTACGTGTATTTTTAACATTTTCCAATAGAGTTGATACACTGAGGTTCCTTCGAATCAAGTTAATGAACAGAATGATTAATTATTTTAATCAGTCTTGTGGGTCTACTCACATTATTATACCTTATATAAGAATCTATTTTATTGGTTGAGATATAATCACAATTCAATTCAATATTCAATATTTTATTAAAGTCTCATCTCTCATAATTATACATAATATACATACAATATAAAACATATAAAACTATACACATATAATATAAAACTTATATAACACATAAAAATGAGAGCCATTCTATACAGAATTATATAAGAGACTATATAACCTTAATTACAAAAGAAAAAAAAATCATACACTAAGACATTTTAAATTCATTATTTACAAAATAAGAAGTTTCTATGAATATTTAAAATCATATAGCAGGCTCTGGCACATGCTTTTAAAACATTTTCATGAGAGAATAAAAATACTAAAAAAAAAAAAATGGCGGCATACATGTAGTGGTTCTATACCCACTGCCACAAGAAGGGGAATTAGTTATATTTCCATGTGTAGTAGACTGTTTATAATCTGCAAGGACATTCTATATTGAATTTGCAACTAACTGATGTAGTTATTCACAAATATTTACAAGACGTTTATTTATTATAACTGGAATAAATTGTGGACATTGAAAACAACTCACAAAAGGTAAATAAAAATGGCAGACCATGATGACATACCCGCTTCAAAAACTCCTTGTCCTGTTACAACTGGTATAAAAAGAAACCAGCCTGATAGTCCACATGATTTATCGCCAACAATAAAACAAATTGAAAGACAAAACTAAAGCCAGACAAGATAGTTCTCAATTCTCCGACTCGTCTTCACCAGAGCCACCCCCCTTAAACTTGGGTATATCAGATACAAATACAACCACGATACAGTTATCAGACATTGTTGTTGCAGTCATCAACAGCCTTGAAGTCTCACAAATGCTTATTCCAAAGATGGGGGTTCAAAGATTGTTGATCAGCTCGTGGCTTCTTTAGAGTCATCAATTTGCAAAATTGTAGATGATAAGCTCAAACCCTATATTGAAACAATAGCGGCAAACCACGAAACAATAATGAAACAAGATGCAATCATAAAGAGCCAAGCAGCCGATATATCTAATCTAAGGAATCAGTTATATAAAATGACAGAGTTAGAAAATAGAATCGAGGAACAAGAACAGTATTCTCGACGCACATCTCTTCGTTTTAACAATGTGGCCATCCCTACAGATGACGATGGTAATATGGCCAAATCTTTCGACACCGACAATTTGGTGTTAGATATCTGCCACAAAGATCTTAAGCTAAATAATATAAGTATAAATGACATTGGTAGAAGTCATCCTATCGGCGAAATCAAAGATGGCAAATGCTCAATTATTGTTCGCCTCATCAGTTATAGGAAACGAGCCTTGGTTTTCAGTAGTAAACGTCATCTTCGAAGCCACCCAAATAAAATGTTCATAACAGAAAATTTAACCAGAAGACGATATGGCATTCTAAAACAATTGAACAATCTCAGAACCGAGGGTAAAATACACATGACGGTACAATTTTATACAAAATAACTGAGAATGGTAGAATTCAAAAGATAAGGAGTGACCAAGATGTTCCTACTATTTAACTATTTGTTTTCATACTTAAACAGTTTACTTTTTCTGTTCTACAGATATATGCATAATGAGTACTTTTTATTCACATAATAAACTATTGCCTATTGTTAAACTAACAAATTTTCCATATTTGCATTAATGTTGTTGATAGAAAAAATTGACCAAAGTTTATTTATTGCATGTTACCAAAACGATGTTTATGATCAAGTTTGCTTATTTGCATGTTACCAAAATGATGTTTATCGTAAACTATTATTTACTTCCAAGTTGGCATGATTTTCTTTGTAATTTGTATATTGATTTGAAATGATTTGGTGGGTGTTGTCCAGCTGCGTGCAGTGTGAGGATACACACATGGCTTGAATCTAGTGCCATATGTGCTGCCATGTGTGGATCAACACGCTGTACGGATGCTGGACAGTATCCACCAAAACTGAACTTTGAATATATATAGGTATATATATGCATTCTCAGTTGTCTACGTAATACGTATACAATCAATGCCTGATTTACCTTTTTGTTTACTATTTTTATAGCATAGTAAAATTGACCTTTTTGTCAGGTCAGTCAGTTATTACGTCCATTAATGACCCGGTTTGGACTTTTCTTGTCAATTTACCTTGACATTTTGGATATTTCTGCAACTTTTCCCCAAAGCATATGAACATTAACATTTCTGTTGATGTTATTCTCTGGGAAGCCCCTTTTATATCAAAATTCATTGCTTTTATTACATGTACTTTTTATCACGTTTTATATATTGTCATTTGCACATTGCACCCTGGAGCTGTTTGTAAATATTATTATGGTTACTCGATTTTACTTTTCAGAGGTGTGAGAACTTCACTGTATTTGATAACGGATAATGGGTAACGATACCGAGTCGTATAGAGTAGCCATAGGTCTTTTTTATATGAAGACTCGTCCATTATGTAAAAAATGCTTTTGTTTTTGTCATTTTTCCATATACAAATCAATGTATCATGTACTGTTAGGATTGTGGCTATATTGTAGAAATATTATTAAAGTAGTGTCTGTATATTACATAAATATTTACTATATCATGATGGTAATATTTTTCTTATTACTGTCAGGGGATGTATCTGAAAATCCAGGACCTTTGGATCCAAATATTAATACAAATGAATCTTTGAGTGATAATTCCGTCTCTATCTATCATCATAATATAAGAAGTTTGCGTAATAAAATAGATGATATCGTTCATATTGTGGATGATTATGACATAGTTTTTTTCACAGAATCCCATTTAGATTTTTCCGTGAACTCAGATAATCTTAAACTTCCAGGTTTTTATGGTCCTAATAGAAGGGACAGAACCGATGCGTGGGAGGGGGACTTAATGCTTATTTTAAGAATCACTTGAATTTTAAGCGGCGAACTAATCTTGATCTTCCAACTGTGGAATCTATGTGGTTTGAATTAAAAACCAAACGAATGTTGACTCTTATAAATATTGTGTATAGATCCGAAAGGCATTCCGACCTAAATTTTTAGGGTCTACTTGACCAAACACTAAAGGCAGCACTTGGCGAGTGCACGAATATTATTGTACTTGGTGATTTAAATAAAAATTTCTTGAAAGAATTGCCAAGCCTAGTAAAAGATATTTTTACATTAAATGGTCTTTCAAATATTATTGTGAAACCGACAAATTTCTTTGGTAACACTGATACTCTTTTAGATCCTATTTTAGTTACTGACGGTATACCAGTTAGTGATTGTGATACTATTCCGATTAATCGCAATATTAGTGATCATGACGGTTTATTGATTCCGGATATGATAATAAGAAATCGTATATGAGACAAGTCTGGAACTATAAGCGAGCAAATTATGAGCTCTTGCGGAGAAAAGTGGCCGATACTGATTGGTTAAATTTAATCGACAGACAACCGGATATCGATATCGCTTGTGAAACTTTTACAGATAAATTTTTACAGATGTGTACTGAATGTATACCTTCTCAAAAAGTATTGATTAGATAAAACGATAAGGTATGGTTTAATTCCAACCTTAGACGAGCAATAAGAATTAGAGATCGTTTGCGGAAAAATTATCTGAAACATAAAACGACGAACAACCAATTGAAATATAAAGCTCAGCACAATAAGGTGAACAACATGAAAAAACACGCGGTTGAACAATTCTATCTTAGTATTAATGAGACATTGTCAGATTTAAAAACATCCAATAGTAAACTTTACTGGAAAACAATTAAAATGCTTTTAAAGGGCGATAACCCAAGTAACAATATTCCTCCACTCCACGATCCCTATGATAACTCCAAACTACTTTTTGACAATACAGATAAATGTAATGCTTTAAATCAATATTTTTGTTCAGTAACAGATATTGACATTAGAGATAAAAATCTTCCTGATTTTGATCATAGAGGTAGAGAGGTTATCTCCGATATTGTTATTTTTTAACAAGATGTCATTGATGTCTTATCGGATTTAAATCCTAACAAAGCTGTTGGCCCTGATACTATCAGTAACAGGATGTTACTGGCAGTGAAATATGAAATAGCGAGACCCCCCTGCATGCTTTTTAACAAATCTTTAAGACTCCATATTTTTCCTTATGACTGGAAATTATCACATGTGATTGCATTATACAAAAAGGGAAACAAATCTGTTGTTTCTAATTATCGACCGTTAGCATTGTTAAGTTGTACTAGTAAAATTTTAGAAAAGATAGTTAATAAATCTATCTTTAACCATTTATTTCTGAATGGACTCATTTACAAATTTCAATCTGGTTTTTTACCAGGTTTTTCTACAGTTCATCAACTTATTGAATTATATCATGAAATTCTATCTTCCTTGAATTCTGGTCAAAAAACTTGTGTTACATTCTGTGATGTGAGCAAGGCTTTTGACCGCGTCTGGAATAAGGGATTAATTTATAAATTAGAGTGTTATGGTATCAAGGGTAATTTACTTATGTGGCTCAAAAGTTATCTTGAAACTAGAAGACAAAAAGTTATTCTTATGGATGGTAAGTCTTCCATAGGTTTATTGTATGCTGGTGTACCCCAAGAATCTGTTTTGGGCCCTCTCCTTTTTCTTATATATGTTAATGATATTTCAGATAATATGTTAGGGCTCTGTAGATTATTTGATGACGATACTTCGATTGGACATGTAGCAAATGATGACGAAACTTTGGTAAATATGACAAATATGGATTTAGAAAACATTACTAAATGGTCCAATGATTGGTTGGTAAAATTGAATCCTGACAAAACTGATATTGTTGTATTTAGTACAAGAAATAGAACTACAAATATAACATTTAACTTTGATAACTCCGTCATAGAACCTGTTGATACACACAGGCATCTCGGCTTAGTTTTTAGCTCTGATTGTAAATAGACGAAATATGTAGATATTTTAATTGAAAGTACATCAAAGCAGTTAAACATATTACGAAAATTGAAATTTAAATTAGACAGAGAATTCTTAGAACGTATCTACTTTACATTTATAAGACCAATCTTAGAATATTCTGGTGAAGTTTGGAATAACTGTGGCGTAGTCAATACTGAACGGGTTGAAAAAATTCAATTGGAAGCCGCCAGAATCGTTTCTGGTTTGACATCATATGCCAGTAGGGAATCACTTTATCATGAGACTGACTGGGAAATATTAAAAAATAGAAGAGAGCAAAAGAAATTAGTTCTTTTTTACAACATGGTTAATGGACACTGTCCTGAGTACTTATCTGATTTGTTGCCCCACTTAGTGTCAGAGCTATCATCGTATAATTTATGTAATAATCAGAATTATACTACCCCCCAATCTAGATTGTCCTTATTTCAGCACTCCTTTTTACCAGCAACACTGGACCTATGGAAAATTTAGATTTGTCCATAAGGGAGTCTCTATCTTCTGATATTTTTAAATTACGTCTGAAATTAAAATACAGAGAAAATAACAAGCCACCACCGTATTATTTAATAGGTAAAAGATTTCTTAACCTAATCCATGCCCGAATAAGGAATAAATGTAATGCTTTGAAACATGATTTATACAGGGCAAATATTATTGTGAATAAAAGCTGCTCTTGCGGAGCACTGTCTGAAGACGCTGAGCATTTTTTTCTTTTATGTCCAAATTTTATCATTCAACGTGACCGACATTTTTATAACCTAGCTGATTTAGATACGACAATTTGTCTCAACACTTTATTGTTTGGGGATGTAAACTCTAACTACGAAACAAACTCATTAATTTTCAGTTATTTTCAATCTTTCATCAAAGAAACTGACGGTTCATACGAAACTAATATATGATTGCAAACAGCTCCGATTTGATTTGATTTGGTTTATTTTTGTGTGTTTTTACATGTTTTATTTATTTATTTATTTTTGCTTTTCGTTCTTTCATTTTATATTTGTCTTTGTTGTTATTTTCATAACAATGTACCCATTGATACACATAAAAATCAAGTAAATAGATATTATATAAGCATTTCGACGTATTAAATAAAGTCTATTATTCGTATATCTACATATGATAAACAATATTTTTCTTAAAAACGGCCGAATTAGGACCTTCTTTTTTCATTCCTTCAAATTTAATTACACGTATATTATTAAAAAAGTTAAAAACTCACCATTTACCTCTATATAAAGTACATCGAATTCCAATAATTCCTATATAAGTTTAGAAAATTACAACAGATCCTAGTGTTACATTACTTATATCTCTCCTGTATCCTACTGACGCACATGGAAACTGAGTGAACGGATATAGGTTATTGTTATTTTGTGACGTATTGAGTTCACTTCTGTAGTTGATTTACTAAGCTTACACACCTTTATGTGTATCAATGTTTTAAATAGGACCCTGCATGTTTGTCTACTTTAATTTGTATATGTTATTTTTGAACTTTCGGTTATGTCTTATGTTTGTAATATTTATTATGTAAAATGTTGGAGAAGGCATTGATAAGTTGTACAACTTGTGCCTAATCCTTTTGTCTTTGACAATAAAATAAGTTTAAATCAAATCACTAATTTCTGTTCATCATTTAAATTCTTAAAATCATTTTCATAAAATTCAGCTTCCCTGAATAAAACTTCTCTGACTTCTTTATAAAGTGGACAGTGCAGTAAAACATGGGCTTCATCTTCAATACAAGTTTTACATAAATGACAATTTCTTTCTAGTAAATTTCAATTTTCAAATTTCCCTGTCTCTATTCGAAGTGGCGCGGTACCACATCTAAATTTAGCCATACAGCTTCTATGTTTAAAGGGTAGTGTTATTCTTCAATCAGACTAGGTTTCAAATCTGTTTTTGAATAATCTATACGTTCTTAGTTTATTCCCTCCTCGCCCAGATATAGATTGATCTGATAACAAACGATTTTTCCATTCAGTAATAAACTGAAGTGATAATTAATTAAGACACACGGCAGAAGTGGCTGAGATTTTTTTTTTGTAAACAATATTTATTAGAATAAACAAAAACATATCAGTTTACATACATGAAACCATGGATTGGAAAACAAGCGATGAACGCTTATATAAATTCCTCTCCATAAGAAAATAGAATATACAATTTAATGGCTGAGATTTAGGTCGCACTGGGTCCTTTTTATGTAAAAAGTCCAGTTTTTCACACATTTTTGTTTTGTGCTCAACTGATCTGCCCAAATAAACACTTTTCTGTTAAGACGATTTGAGCTCATATTGTTGAGCCTGCACCATAAACGAGTTACACATTTCCATTGTTTGTGGATAAAGGGAAACCATCCCATATCCCCAGCACTGCATCGTTTGGCGCATATTTACCCATCCCTAAAAAGAATCTCCCTGCTCTATGGTGTATGCTATTAATACAGGAATAACTTTTAACACCCCATATACCAGCACCATATTCTATAACTGAACATACTAAGTTTTCATACAATTTATTGAAAACTCCGTACTGGACACCACCCATAATTTTACATTTAGCTATAACCAGTCCTAGGGCCCGATTAGCCGACTGAGCAACAGTTTCTACAGTGACATTGTAATCTAGAAACTCGTTCAGCACTAGTCCTAAATATGTATAATTACATGAATAATTTACAATACGACCTCCACACTTAAACTGGAACTCTGACCGTGCGATACTGGGTGTCCTAAAATGCAAAATATTACTTTTAACTAAGTTAATATTCATACAATTATCAGAACACCATGACGATAAAGCATTAAGGAGTGTCCTCTGCTAAAATAACAACATCATCCGCATAAAGTAAAATGCAAACCTTTTCACCATTAATCTCAATACCACATTGATATGAATTCAAGAATGACACCAAATCGTTGATATATAAATTAAATAAAATGGGTGATAAAGGGCAACCCTGTTTCAAGCCACTATTCACACCAAACCAATCTGTGAGATGTCCATTTATCCTAACAGAGCATAAAACATTATCATACAGAGACTTGATAGCATTACAAAAATAATTTGATATACCGAAAATTGGTCAACTTTGATCACAAAATGTCTCTGTTAATAGTATCGTAAGCCTTTTTAAAATCGACAAAAGCCGCAAATGTAGATTTCCGTAATTTCTTTCTTACTTCAACAATATTAGTTAAAGTAGACAGTTGATCAATTGTGCTTCTACTATGACGAAACCCATTTTGCTCATCAGGCAGTAAACTGTTATCATCAATCCACTGCGACAACCTTTCATTCAATAATGTACAATATAACTTATAAGAGACTGATGCTAAAGCAATACCCCTATAAGAAAGGGGACCCCTTAAATCAGACATATTTGATTTTGGTACGGGATTAATAATAACTTTCCCCCACATATCAGGTGTTTTACCTGACTTAAAGCAAAAATCAAATAAATGAAATAAAAATAAAGTTGATGAATTATTAAAAAATGCCTCCACTGGAAGACCATCGAAACCAGCAGCCTTTCCCTTTTTTGTCTTTGAAATAACATTCACTGTCTCTTGGAATGAAACTGGTTCAGTCAACAAAAAATTATTAAATGTCTCACTACACGGTGTAAAATTATTAGAATCAGACATATTGGTTTGCGATACCTGATTTAATGATTCTTTAATAGATCGGAAAAATCTGTTTTCCATTTATTTGAAACCATTGTCAAATCAGTGGATATATTGCCATCATTATCCACAACCTCAATAGAAATCGTTTGTTTCCTACTATCTGCAACCCCAAATTTACCTATTTTCTTCCAAAATCACATGACATGAAATAATTTGGGTATTTTCGTTCTTCATTGTGGTACCGGTGAATAAACCCGGAAAAATTACAACGTCCATTGAAAACCCCGATTATTCACCGGTGAATAACCCCAGTAAGTTATAATGACTGTTGAATAATATTTTCAATGTTTGTTCTGAATAATAAAACAGTTAGTCCTATGAAATGGTAAATCCCAAAACTGTCAACTGCACTGAGGTTATTTCCCGAGGACCTCGGGGTAAAGCCCCTAGGAAGTAAGACAATTAGGATATTCACCTGTTCCGTGGGCCCGTAATTTTATATTGGTTTTCATATTTCCTAGACAGGTGAATATTATAGAGATTAATTCGTTTTGTTTCAGTTACAATATCCTAGTAACAGAAAAAAAAATGTATTCACATACAGTTGTCATGGTGATCCTTTTGGCCATTGTGGTGGCATTGTTAGTTACCGACGAGAGCAGTGAAGCTGAGAAGAAGGCTTTTAGTGATTACTGGGTGTTTAAATTACGAAGACGGCGTTATGGAAGATTCGACGACTTGCGTAAAAGAAGTAGTAAGTATGGTTACGGGTGTTATTTCAGATTAGATGCTCGTTTTGAATGGCACTTCCATACAATGACACATGCGGACTAGTGATTCAACTAAAAAATGTTTTCTTGTAGTTTATCACAAATGAACTGGGCTACAAATTATCATTATTTAGCAATATAGCAACTGTCCTTACCTTACAGATACATTATTCAACAAGGTGATCAATTTTCTAACTAAAGTAGCCACAACGAAATTTGACATGTAATGAACCAATGGAAAGCTAAGTCTAGGCCATGCCTTACCATAATTTTACAACAAAGGATGAGAAAGTTTTCCATTACCCTTCTATGTAATTTTAACATAAAATTTGAGTCGAAAACCAAGGGAGTAAACTACGGAAGCAGGAACATGTGAATTTTGTTTCCATCTCGTGGCCACGAAAAACTAAGTCATGGCCACGAGATAGTATGTCGTGGCCACAAGATAGCTATGAAGTGGCCACTAGATACTAACTCGTTCCCACTACATACAGTTGGGTGCAGTTATAACCTCTCACAAAGTAGAACTGTTTTAATTACTGCTCTAAGTTAACTTAGAACTGTTCTAGAGCAGTTCTAGAGCTGCTCTAGAAAAGTGTTCTAAAAGCAGTCATTGTCAAGAACTGTTCTAAAAGCAGTCATCGAGTAGAACTGTTCTAAAAATGGTCATAACCTGTTTTAGAAGCAGTCATGGTCAGGAGTTGTTCTAAAAGCAGTCATTGTCAAGAACAGTTCTAAAATCGGTCATAACATGTTCTAAAAGCAGTTATCGTCAAAGAATTGTTCTGATTTATTGTCAATAATGAAAACAAAATTAGTAATATTTGTAATAATAAAAATATAAATGATATATTTGACTCGGAATTAGCAAACGTTTCCGTCAACCGTGTCGTTATTTTCATTTCCAACATGCCGTCTGTATTTTCACTGTAGTTTCGTCGGTGAAAACAGAGACATATAATTAATTATATGTCTCTGGTGAAAATCACATCATCAAATTGTCTGCTAAACACCTCAAATTTCTGTTTATTCTGGTCGCGTATCATTTGAAAATATTGCGCCTGAGCGTACTTCAACTGTAGTTTTTACGTGCTCATGGTGCTTTTTTCACAGTTGTTTCACTAACATTGTTACTGAAAACTTCATGTAAAAGTCTGGCAAGTTCTGCCGAAATGTTACGATCTTCGTAAATCCTCTGATCTATTTGATTTAATTGTCTGTCAGTGATTTAAGTACCACGTCTTGCTTTTGGTGGATCAAAAAGAGACCGAGAACGCCTATAACTTGAATAAAACTTTTGCTGGTGCCGGTACCAAGTCCGGCTATCCCGAGTTCCTATCGTTATTTATGTTTGTCTCTTGTTTTCATTATTGTTTTTCTGGTGCAGTTTGCTTGTAAATTGTGGCATGTGATTGTAGTTCCTGGCCATTGTAGGTGTTTGCTGTTTTCCTGTTTTTGTAATTTTACTCCCTCCGAGTAAAAGTTCTTGCTTCGGTATTCGTTTACCGATGTATCCGAATCTTGAAATATCCCTTCAATATCAAAACTATTCCAAAGATTTCGAAGATTGGCAATTCTTTGTTTTTAGAAAGTCTATATACTTTTATAGGCGGTATATTGCACGTGCATATTATCTCAAAGATAAACCTTGTACTGTTATAGTACTGCTCTACAGTATACACTGTTAGAACTGCTCTGTCGTATGACCACTTTTAGAACTGCTCTGTCGTATGACCACTTTTAGAACTGCTCTTCCGTATGACTGCTTTTAGAACTGTTCTAAGTTAACTATGACCGTGTTTATGACCACTTTTAGAACTGCTCTGCCTTATGACCACTTTTAGAACTGCTCTATTTTATGACTACTTTTAGAACTGTTCCAAGTTAACTTAGAAAATGACCGTTTTTATGACCGTTTCTAGAACTGATCTACATCTGCTCTAATTTAACTTCAAGTTAACTTAGAATTGTTTCTACGTTAACTTGGATGAGAGGTTATGACTGCACAAACTGTACTAAGTCGTAGCCACGAGATAGCTATCTTGTTCCCTCGACTTACTAAGTCGTGGCCACGAGATAGCTATGTCGTTCCAACGAGATACTATCTCGTTCCAACAAAATACTATCTCGTTCCCACGACATACTAAGCCGTGGCCACGAGATACTAAGTCGTGGCCACGAGATAGCTATGTCATGGCCACGAAATACTATCTTGTTCCCACGACATACTAAGTCGTGACCACGAGATACTAACTCGTTACAATGACATACTAAGACATGGCCACGAGATACTTATACACCATGAGACATTCAACAAGAAGCTTTGCTCATATTCAAAGGTATCTCGTGACCATGACTTAGTATATCTTGGAAACGAGATAGTATCTCGTGGCCACGACTTAGTATATCGTGGGAACAAGATAGTATCTCGTGTCCACGACATAGTTATGTCATGGCCACGACTTAGTATTTCGTGGGAACGAGTTTGCTATCTCATGGCCACGCCTTAGTAAGTCGTGAGAACGAGATGGTATCTCGTGGGAACGACATAGCTATCTCGTGGCCACGACTTAGTATGTCGTGGGAACGAGTTAGTATGTCGTGGCCACGACTTAGTATGTCGTTGGAACGAGATAAGAAAAATTCACATGTCCCCTCCAATGCTTCTATACCTGGTTAACTGAACACCCGTATTTATTGTTATAATGCCCTGGGATGTATCTATGAACCACAACTTAATCTCCCGGCACCTGAATAGGTTTTCAGGGGCTTTGGCTACAGAGCTGCCGGGCGCGTCCCCAGGTGGTGGATAGGGGGATGCCCTGTCTTTGCGGGGTAGTCAGGTCATAATACGGAAAGCCTGACCGCGAACCATTGTAGCCAAACTGTGTGGAGAAACGCCACGCTCCATGCAGTATAAAGACCCCTTCTATATTTCTCTAAAGAGAGCAGACGCACTGGGTGTCGTATAGAAGGCTAAATTTCCTGCCCCTACCCATTTCTCCCCTTTTCCAGTGGCAATCAAAAGTCGTTGCCCCGGTTGTCCCTTCCACCTTTATTTCTTTCTTCTTTTACTTACAATTTGTTTTGAATTGATTAACTTGTTCTCGTCCTGATATAGCTGAAATATTGCTCATTGGACGTTAAACTCTAACTAATCAATCAATCAATCAATCACAACTTAATCTCGATTTGGCTTTTCTATTTAGATCATTTCGGTTATTTGTTCTCTATCAGCTTTTACACGTTTTTCGGTAAACGGACTTCCAAATGTTTTGGTTTGATCTGCACTGATGAGACATAAGTTATCGAAATGCGCATATGCAGACAATAAATTAACAGTAACTTCGGTATTTTCTTATTTCTTAACTAATAAAGGTAATGATTTGATTGATCTTTCGGGCCCATATATTAAAAAAATCGTTCCAGTTTATTTTGACAATCAGCCTGATATTTCCTTTACTTATAAAAAAACCTGCGAGAAGTATTTTTTCAATTACTCTTCTATTACCTTTGATGCTCTATCCTACTGCCCTACTTCGCCATATTGCCATGACCCTTGCGGACATATATTAACGGGGGACTTCAGCATTATTGTGGATAAAGAATTCTGACGATTCTGTAAAAAGAGCCTACATATACATTCGAAAGTAAACTGAACTGGCAAGCGTGTTTTGACATTATTAATGACTTGGTAGCCAATTATTGTATAAAATGGTGCAAATGAGAAAGTGCAGATAAACTTACACTTAAGGGGGTTCGCTACTCTTTATGAAAAAAATAGGATTTCAAAGGAATATATTTTATTGTTAGAAAATCAAAAAAGAAATAATTTAAGTGAAACAATTGATAGGTTGATAATCTCGTTTTTGGATTATAAGTGATTAAAAATTTGACGGGAAACTGAACTCCTCGGATTTTTAATAGGATTAACATTAGCAGATCTTAGCAAGGTTTGACAACGAATGCATGTGACAGAATAAATTGTTATTTTATCCGTTTGAATAGCATGAATTAGGATAAATTTAATTTCTCCTGGGTGTTGAGGTACATGTAGTACAGGTGGCGTAGTGTGTTTTTCCCGCTCAAATTATTTTTCGCTATTTGGACTGTTCGGTTCCTCATTCGGCACGACAACGTCCAGCTGACCGGGAGTAATTTTCAATATTTTGTTTTTGTTTTTTTTCTGTTTACAGACATTTAATACAAGTTGATTTATATTATATGTCTGTTACACTTACTGTATTAAACTGGCACCGGCGTTGTCGTGTGACTATGCACTTTATTATGTGTTCATTACTATTTAGTACAGTTTTTGTCTGTGATACAGTTACCAGTAAGGCAGTTTTTTCCAGGCACATTATATACGTGTTTTGTTGTTAGCAGTTTTTCAGCTATGTATGGTACATTTATTACATGTACGGGTATTTAGACCAGTAGAATAAAATTTAATGAATTTTTACAGAATGTTCATAAAGATATATAAAATGAAATTATGGGAAAAATTAAGGGGGTCCATGGGCAAAAAATCATAATGTTTTTAAATGGATAAAACCAGAGAATTCCGAAAATCTGACAGAAATCCCAAAACATGAGGAGCAAACATCCTTAATATGTTGAAAGATAAAATCATTAGTAGGGTCACCAACAGAGTTGATTTTTATAAAGATAATTATAATGATTCATCTCCTAAACTGTCTGTAAATAGAATTAAATCTAAAGTGAGAGAACTTGGTCAAAATATGTGTTTTTACCTGTCGACAAAGCTTCAATTAATGTTGCCATCATTTGAAGAAAAAAAATGTCCAACAAAACGTAAATATTGGACGAGTCGAGCACTTTTAGACGTACAAATTGTGATGAGAAAACGCTCACCAAACAAAATTGTAAAGATACAGAAACGCTCAAAGTTCCACCTAAGGATAACACCTTACCCACTAAGTACTGGATTCCTAAGCTTCACAAAAACCTCTGCACACATCGTTTTATTTCGGCCTCGAATGATTGTTTTACTACAAAGTTGTTCATCAATTTAACCAGTGCATTTACTTGTATAAAGGCAATGAATCTGTTTCTAGACAACATTTATGTTCGTTATGACACCATCGTTTATAAACAGGTAATTGAAATTCCCATTGGTACTTATTATGCACCTCTAATTACAGATCTTTTTCTGTTCAGTTACGAAAAGGAGTGCACAAAAAACTAAGAAATGTAGCTATACCAAACAGTGATAAACTTATTTCAATTTTCTATGATAACAGCAGGTACATTAACGATATCCTTGCTATTTACAATCCCCAGTTTTTAGATTAAAACGCCATCATTCACACACAAGAACTGAAACTTAAAAGCAAACAATAATTCTAAATACTGCCCTTTTCTGGATCTAAGTATCATCACTAAAATTTATTATAAAATTTCCCTTTTCTTGACTGTTACGTTCCTCTAGCTCCATCTACGGGGTGTACATATTTCAACTGGCCTGATTCGCACGCGTTTGTCAGTCTTCCCTTGACGAATCAGTGTAACCTTACTCTCACATCCAAGCTTTTACAACAAGGTTATAGATTTCATAAATTATTAAATACTCTTACAGCTAATTATAAAAGTCATTTCTCGCCCCCGTTTTTACGGTAATGTTGTTAAAAATGTCAAAAACTAACAAAAAATCCAGAAAAAAAACTGGGAAGTAACTGACATTCTTTACGTAATCGGGGATATTGACAAGATATTCTTCATAATTCCTTTAAATTGGCTTTGGGATCCAATGACCTGAAGAATTTACAGATATACTGGCCTCTCACTGAATTCCATTATGATTATTTGATTTTTCTTCCGAAGTGCGAGTGTTTTACCAGCAGACTAGTTTCCTTGAGCTAACCGGCAGTTTAGCGGCAAGCACTCTTTGACCCTTCTTTCTAAATTACCTTTTGTCACATTCCTTTCTTTTTCGTGATAGTGGTCATAGAGTTAGTAGTCTACCTGTATTGTGTTTTATTCGTATGAATAGAGATAGAGATAGAGGAAGGGGAGGTTTGGGTATCAACAAACCTGTTAAACCCTACCACTGGCTTTTGCTAGTGCCGGTAGAAAGTCTGGCTATCCCATGTTCCTATCGTTATATATGTTTTTCTTTAGTCCGTTATGTGTCTTTTGTAGTGCAGTTCGTTTATGAGTTGTGGCTTGTGATTGTAATTGTTTACTGTTATCTTGACTTTATAATTTTATGTCAACAATAATAGATAAAAAATTACTGAAGTTACTGTTAATTTAGATTCTGCATATGCGCATTTCGACAACTTATGTCTCTTCAGTGCAGATCAAATCAAAACATTTGGAAATCCATATACCGAAATATGTGTGAAATCTGATAGAGAACAAATTTCCAATAGGGTCTAAATAGTAAAGCCAAGATCAGCAAAGGACAGAGCTTTGCGAGGGGGTATACTCCTTAGTTTTGAACAAAATTTTGTAAAATTAGATATTGCAAGTTTCCAAATAAAATCGGTTTTCGGGCCAGCATGAACTATTAACAGAACCGTTCACGAACCAAATTCTCAATTAACCGTTTTACCTCCTGAATAGGTTCTAAATGAAAAAGGACAGAACTATGAACACGGGAAATACTCCTTTGTTTCCCATTGCAAGTCTCGAAAAATAAAATCGTTTTTTGAGCGAGTACCGAAGTAACGACCACTGGGCTAGTGAATACACTCCTGCAGCAGAGGCATCGACCAAACAGTTATGAATGAGTAAATACCGAGATTACTGTAAATGCGAACAAAACATTTAAATTAAATCTTGCAATAGGTATCTTTATACAACTGTATAACTCCTTAAATGTGGAATGAATGGATAAAGTTTTATTTTTACAAACAAAATACAATTTCAGAGAACATATGTCGAAGTAGCGACAAAAAAAAAATACAAATCCAGAATACATGGCAATATTAGGAATACGCACAATGAGACAACATAAACGTCTACGACGTAACAGACAGAACTAAAAACAAACACAACAAAACATAAAGCACCAACAGTGAGAACCCAGAAAGATATACACAAATGAAAAGTTGCACATTTACAGCACGTTTGAAATATACATAATATTTTGGCAAACCTTAGTTTCTAACTGGGAGATCCACTATCGTCGTTATTTTTCTGAAATAAAAGAATAAGTTAATAAAAAAAAATTGAATCAACATGACCCTCTGTCGTGGAAATTGTAGATATGATAAATAACTAAATACCGAAGTTACTGTGAATTTAATTTCTGTATATGGCCACTTTGACAACTTATGGTGAATGAAAGGATATAGAGTAAATGCACATGAGACAAAGTCGCTACAAATACATGGTAAAAACAAGCACCATAAAAACGCTTTTATTGTTGTTCTTCATCTTGAAGTCACCATGAGGCCTTCAACAATACCTCATACCTCATAGTAAGTTCAAGACAGCCCATAGCACCGGGTTAAGCGGAATTCTTTGCTAATTGTCGAGCAACGCTACATCCATGTCTTCATTGGTCATGGGTGCGGGACTGTCAACAAACATTAATTAAACTGGCAAAGTGCTCTTACAATCACTGTCATCCTTTGCTCGACAAAAGCATAGTGGACGATTACAACATATAGACAAACACAGGGCACTCATCAAGTCGAATGTACGAAAACGTGGCGTTATAAAACAGTGAGATGTGGGCACTTTTAACAGGTGGTCAGGATTACATTTCTAAATTACAAAAATATATGCCAAAATTTGAAAGTATGTACAATATATATCATATATCATGTCTCATAAGTGCAGATAAAATCAAAACATTGGAAATCCAGAAATCGAAAGGTGTACAAAAGCTGATGGAGAACAAATAATCAACTAATATTTGACCAACATTTATAGAAAGTAAAATTCTATGCATCCTCTAAATTTGCAATTTTCTTACTGTAGAAAAATAATCATTTTAATTAAGATTTATAAAATTACAGAAAATTATCAAATCTTATAACCAAGATGGTCGATGTCAGGTTCTGTGTTTGGTTGAACAGCAAATCTTGTGAGTTGAATTTGATACAAACGATTTACAATATTTTTACAAAATCAGATAAATTAACAAGATAAAAATGGTAAAGTTCGTCACAATAAAAAGTTAATATGGACAAAATTTTAAAAATTACTAAAAATGACAAAAGGGGAGAGAGCTAGAATGCCCAACACATATGTTCTTCGACTAGGGGACACCCGGACAGAACAAACAAAACCCCTTCACTTGTCATGTTTTTGTGACTGGAACAAGAGAAATGTGTTTCTGGAATTATAATGGTGAATAGCTCTGTGTCCTTGTTTGGAAAATATATTGTTTTACGGATTTCTTTCGAAAATAGTTCAACCTAACATGACTTTTGATTTTCCTGTGCCTAGTATCAAGATCGACCAGGGAAGAAATCATGGCAGAAGTATTCCAGACCATTGACAGTAACGCAGATGGGAAATTGGACCAAAATGAACTAAAAGAGGATTTGAAAAGAAATGAAAGGGCAGCACATAATGATATGTCGGCAAACTGGATTAGGGATGCAGATAGGGACAACGACCAAAAACTAGATTTCAAAGGTACGTCTGATAAAGTCATTTTATTCTCATAAGACATAGAAACAGAAAATTGCTAAATGTGAACGAGAACGGCAGTACAATATAGGGGTATTGAGAAAAGTTTTGAGCAAATAAAATTTTCTATCAAAGCCAGGAATATCTGACAGTTTACATTTTAAATCAATTTCATATACAATGTTGAAATTCATAATAAGTACATTCTTAATGGAATAAGCATATTTCTTTTACTTTTTTTCGATCACCTGGCCTAAAATACCATGTGAGCTATTGTCATCATTTGGCGTCCGTCGGTGTCAGCCCGTCCGTCGTAAACTTTTTCAAAAACCTTCTCCTCTAGAATCACTGGGCCAATTTTTACCAAACCTGGTCAGAATCATAACCAGGGTATCTAGATTCAAAATTATATTCGAGGAGTCCGAGGGTTTACAACAGGGCTGTCGTTACTAAAAATAGAACATAGGGGTAAATACAGATATCAGATCAAAATGACTAACATGACTAGATCTACCCGCCCTGCAATTTTGAAGAAAATCCGAAAATCCATCTGGGAGTTGTCCCTTTCCGTAACTCTTTAAAAAAATATATATATTTTTTATATTTTATAAGAAAAAAACTATAACAGATAGAGGTAAACTTAAAATTGCAAAAATGTTCACCCTATCAAGATCTATTAACCTAGAAAAATGTATAGACTGTCTGAATACCTAAATAGGAGTTTTTGCCCTTTATTGGTAAAATTTTTTGTAAGGTTATACATTTTGCCTTTTATTTCAAAAAGGATATGAAATAAAGGATCTGATTTAATGCAAAAATGTTTAGTGTTTCTATGACTACATTTTATCTTCATGATGGACGTTGCCGATTTATTCAAAATGTCCGCCCGCCGGAACTTAGCTTAACATATGGAAAACACATTCAAAGATCTCCACTGAGACTACTTGATCCATTGGAACCATACTTGGTCATAACTGTCTTAACATTGAACCGTATTTGAAATCACATTCAAAGACCCTCTTCTCTGAACTACTTGGTTAATTGGAATCAAACTTGGTCATTATAGTCCTTTGATGGTACTCTTTAAAAATATATCCGACAAGTCTGCTATGTAAGATGGCCACCAACGAGAAACTTAATTTAACATTGAACCCTATGGGAAGACTTATTCAAAGTCCTTCTCTGAAACTACTTTTCCTATTGAAACCAAAATTGGTCACAATGATCCTTTCATGGTCCACTTTAAAAAATATGTCCAGTAAGTCCACATTAGATCCAAGAGGACCGCCGATAGAAACATTGTTTTACATGGGACCCTACGGGGAATGCATACAAATATCATGTCATCTGACACATTGGGCCATAAACATTGAAGCCTATTGTCATACCAGAAAATAACAATAAAATTACCCTTTATCATTGAAGGTATTTGTACTGTCAATGCTAACCTTGGAAGCTACATGCTCTTAAGAGCCTCTAGCTATATCTTAAAACAATTTTTTTTTTTTAATTTTTTGATTTTTTTTTTTTTTTTTTTTTTTTTTTTTTTTTTTTTTTTAGGTAAAACATTTTTTATCTCAATAATACATCGAATACCGAAGCAAGAATGGGGAAAGGGGAATTCTAAAATCATAAATCCAAAATCACGGCAATTCATATCCAACACGAAATGAGATAAAACGATGATAAAACACGATAAAAATGACTGAATAATCATCTTGTAATCAAATAAATTACAATATGAGTTTTCAATTTATTATTTTTTTTCAGAGTTTTTGGAGGTTAATTATATGAAAGGACCGGACCTCGACTGATATCCACAACTATTTCATTCTTATCTTTAGCAAATTTTCCTTATCTTTATTCGAAATTTTTGTATCACTTTGACAGTTGAAATTGAATTTTATATTTAGACTGAAGTGGAATGATTCATTTTTGTGAACTGGCTTTCTTTTAGTAGAACTAATATTAAAGTAATCAATAAGTTTGCAATATTCAACAATTACCTGAATAGTACAATATTTTACTTGTATAAATGTATCAAATATTTATATATTTTAGTCTAAGATAGAACACATGTTTCTTAACTTGTAATTAATGAAAAATCTTCCTTAAACATTTTCCCGTATTCTTAGTTACTAATATTTAAATCACAAGGTATGTCTGAGACTACTAAGACTAAGAAACTTTATTTATAGTCGGATACAATACAAGCAAAACATAAGCTCTGTAGAGCTTTTAACCGACATTACAACAATAAAATTAACAACATTACAAAAACAGGAAAACAGCAAACACCTACAATGGCCACAATCTACAAGCCACAATCTACAAGCAAACTGCACCAGAAAAACAGTAATGAAAACAAGAGACAAACATAAATAACGATAGGAACTCGGGGTAGCCGGACTTGGTACCGGCACTAGCAAAAGCCAGTGGTAGGGTTAAACCGGTTTATGGGTACCCAAACCTCCCCTTTCTCTATCCCGTTTCCTTATAGTATCATAAACATGCGAATAAAACCCAATACAGGTAGACTACTAACTCAGTGACCACTATCTTGGAACAGAAAAAGCATAAGACAAAACGTAATTTTGTAATATCTGCACTGAAGAGACATGAGTTGTCGTAATGCGCATATGCAGAATCAAAATTCACAGTCACTTCGGTATTTAGTTATTTGAAAGAAGGGTCAAAGAGTGCTCGCCGCTAAACTGCCGGCTAGCTTAAGGAATCTAGTCTGCTGGTAAAACACTGCCGCACTACGGAAGAAAAGTCAAACTCAAAACTCCCCGAAGGGTTTGGTAAAGAGTCATCATGTATTTCAGTAGACATCGGCAGTATCAGTGAGAGGTTAATTATATGAAGCATACATGACACACAGCACATACATATTACATATATTAGTTAATGCATAAAAGGGATACACATGGCAGAAGAGATAAAGCATATTAGGCACTAGATTTCATACAAATCAAGCAAAAAATCAAGCAGTTTAGCAGCACACGGAAGCAAGACATACATACACATAGAAATATCAAAAAAAACATGAAACATTCATTCAGACCTATAGGAGTTACATCTGCAAGATCTGCCATTCAATTTGTTAATCAGGCTTTTAATCTGATTAAGGTTTGTCTGCTGTCTAATGTTGTCAGGCAGCTCATTCCAGAGTGTCGCCCTGTATATCTTAATGAATACTACCCAAAGTTAGTGGTTCTTACCTGTGTGACTTCTACAGTGTGCTTGAACTACAGCTAATGTAACCGATATTGCAATTACATACAAATAAAATATGGCAAGACTTCTTCCATTGCAAAAAAATGTATCACTCTTAACAATTTTAACAAGAGATATAGTATTCAAAATTTCGACTGACATTTTCATTGTTTTCATAATAAAATTTCCAAATGAATACTGATGCAACAACCTAAAAATCAGAAGTCCATATTACATGGTCATATACGGATTCCATACAAAGAGACAAATTAACATAAAAGAGGAAGACGAAACAAGCCTAGTAATACAAATGGAAAAAAGGGGATACTAGGAAACATCTACAACGGCTGAAAATTACAATTAACATGCTACATTCTGCCAGGGAAAACACATGAAAAACATAAATAAGTCAAAAGACCAACGTAAATAACAATAGGAACTCGGGACAGCCTGACTTGATACGGCACTAGCAAAAGCCAGTGATGGGTTAAACGGGACAAAAATAAAGCATTAACAGTGTGAATCCTATAAACAGGAGAGTTTTTATCAGGTGATCCGGAAGAGTAAGCATGATCTGCTCCACAAATAGCACCTATCACCCATAAATTTGGTAAATAAACAATTCACCTCTTATTCCATTTTTAGTTCACCATATTCAGTTGTCATTGCATTTGTTATCAAATGAGTTTCGCAACATTCATGGAGTTCATTTAATGTAAAAAAAATCTTAAGAGAGCTGCCTAGTTCTAAAGTTCAACAATATTTATCCAGCTCTGATTTAAACATTTACATGGGAAAATGACGTCAATGACGAGTTAAGACTAGCAAATGTCAGTAAGTAAGTCAGATGTATAGTATGTTTTTTTTTAAATAATAAATAAAAATGCCGTTGGTAAAGATGTCAAATAACTGAGGTACTGATATTGAACATCGCGGGATGCCTTTATGTATAGTTGCCCACTGGCTGACAACGAAGTATTTGGAAATAAAAGATTTAATTAGACTTGGAAGAGTTTTGTTGATATATGAAATAAAGTAAAACATCCATATACTATTTTGAAAAAAATATATGACATCAAAATTTTTATAGGGAAATGGGCTGTATTGTTTTTCTTTGTTCATTATTCTTTTCTTTTGTCTTCAAAAATTATGAATACAATAAAAGCTTTGTTCCATCTTGTATTTGTAGGGACTTTGTCTCGTGTGCATTTACTCCATATCCTTTCATTGTTAAACTGAATGTTGTTAATTAGGGCCCCACATCGAGATGCGGGTGCCCAATAGTTTTCACTTTGTCCGTCCGTCAGTCTTTCGTCAACACACCTTTTTCAGTCAAAGATGTTTTTGCTTTGATTTGGCCTGAGGCTTGGAAATGATGAGTTTAATTGTATAAGGGACCGACCATTTAACCTGAAGGGGGGTATGGGTTTTTTTTTCTTGACAGAAATTTTTTTCGCGCGAAAAAAATTATTTCTTTTTTTCACGTGAATCAACAAAAATATTTTTTTTTTCAAAATTAACATTATTTTTTGGGGCAGAAAGCCTCCTTCAGAAAATTTTTTTTCATCATTTTGGCAGCCAAAATATTTTTTTTTTCTCATAAAATCAGCTCCAAAATATTTTTTTTAGAAAAAAAACATACCCCCCCCCTTTTCAAGTTAAATGATCGGTCCCTAAGCGATTTTCAGGTTTTTCGGTTGTCCACCTCCTGTTTGTCGATAACTATAAACCAAATTTTTGTCAAAGATTTATTGGCTTGTATAAGTAGGAATGATTTGAAATTTGGTCTGAAGCTTGGAAATGATGATGTTTATTGTGTAAGCGATTTTTAAGTTATTGGGGTCCACTCCCTGATACTTTGAATTTTTACTTCAAACCAATTTTTTATCAAAGATTTCTCGGCTTGTGTAAGTTGGAAGAATTTTAAATTTGTTCTGAAGCTTGGAAATACATATGTATTGTGTAAGCTATTTTCAATTTTGTTGGGCATCCCCTCCTTCCTGCTTTCTGATACAAAATGTTCTTGGATTTTCAACTACAAACAAAGTTTTTGTCAAGGATTTGTTTTACTTCTATCAGTTGGAATAATTTGACAATTCATCTGGAACTAAAATATGATAAATAACTGTGCTCTGCAAATAACTGTATCAACACATTAGTGCGTCTCTTCACAGGCGGGGAAGTGAATAGAAATTTAGCTCTCGTTTAGATGAGGTAGAAATGTTACCTTTTGGATTGTTTTTCATGGATGCATAATTATAAAAGTTATTTCCAATGGAAAAAATACTTATATTTTTCATTCCTTTATTTTGAATTTATATGAAAATAACATAGATTGCCGCAGGTGAACGCATAGATGCATATACGATGCACAAATCGGCATAAAAGATCAAGTTAGTGTCTGTCTTTCAAAGTGGATCCCCAAAAAGGCCATCTTTAGATTTTGACCAAAATTTGTATACGGATTGCTAATATCCCTGTTAATCCATGTGCAAATTTTCCTATCCGCCCTTTAAAGCGTTTCTCCAGAATAAAAGTTCAAACACGATCGAATTTTTATCTCCTTACCATTCTTTCTGAGGTTTCTTTCGGGAATCAACTTTGTATAAATAGGAAACTGTCAACAAATCTCTCTAAAAGAATCCCAAATAGTAACCACCCTTATATTACACCTCAAATACTAATTAACGCGTGTCCGAAAATCTTGAAATTTAACGAAGTGAAAATACTTAAAAGTAATACGTTCCCGTTTGATTGCCCCATATATTTATTTCACAGTCAGTACAAAAGTCCATTTTCTCCCTGCTTAAAAAGTTGAAAAAAGTGGATTCTGAAAAAGGCCATATGAAGAAATCAATTTCATGTGGTTTAAACGATGCATAATTATATATTTAATAATACTCCTAAATTTTGTTTCCGCCATGCCCTCCGTGAGGGTGGCTAGATTTTTTCTTTTTATTATCATAGTTTTGACCATCAGATCAGAGTTGGTTTTAAAACAATGTTTTATGAATTAATCAACGACCTGTTCCGTGCAGCGATTGTTGCAGCATAAGATACATAGTGTGTGAAATGTGAAAGAAATACCGCAAATATTAGAAATTTGATTTTTTTTTCACCGTGGCTGTGCCATAACACATCTTGTTTATTTGAGGAGATGGCAGGTAAACAAATTTACAGGGGAGACAATTTTTGTGAACTACTTCCCTGTTGTGCAGATCAAATCAAAATGTTTATAGACTACAAACTGAAAAGTGTGTGAAAGATGAAAGAGAATACATAACAAAAAGGTTAAAATGAAATTTTCTTCAATCAAGATATGAGCAATAGAAGACAGTGAATTTAAGAGCACTTTGCCAGTTAAAGTATGTCCCACTTCCCTTAGATAATGGAAATCTCGCGATTTTAGCTTTATTAAGGTCTACCCGAGAACCTTCTCGGTAGACCTTATAGTATTTCTTCTGATTATTATTATAATTTATTTATTTTTTTTTTCCGCCAACTTTTAAACTCTTCGGCCCAAAACTGTACGCGACATGTCGAATTGAGCTTTCGCACAAAATACCGGGCAGACATAAACTTTTCGCAGGCGAGGGCCACATTCGGCATTTTGTTCCGTTACGGAGTTCTTCCCCTTTTCACTAAATACCTTGT
>MJUU01058014.1:7940-21713 GCA_002080025.1 Modiolus philippinarum
TTTTTTTTTATGTGATATTTTCACCAATAATATTATCCAGCGGTTATAATGTTAGGTTTATAATAAGTTTAACACGGCAATTTATTATTTAACCATTTTGGATTGTGGTACACTAGTCTAATAAATAAGTTTTGTATTTATGCTGAAGAAATAAAGAGTAAATAATTATCTGATAATTTACTACATTGTAAGACATGCAACTCATGCAGCTATTTTATAAAAAAAAAATAATAATAATAAAGCAAAGATTGTGAATGCATCGAATATAAAGTAAGAAAAGCGTGTATATGAAGCAGATTTATGCTGTAACTTTTTTTTGGGGGGGGACTTAATTTTGATGGTAACAAGTAACAAATCTAAGCCAAAGAGGGGAACTAATTTCAAGTTTGGGGCTTATCTCGCCCTTTATTTACAACAGACAACAACTTTTATTTCAACTGCAATCTGTATTTTTCTGCTATTTCATTTACTACTGTGTTGACTCCTATGTAGTGGTATTTGTTCTCAGGGGCCCTGATGTCTGGCCATCCCCGTACTAATGTTTCGATGTAATCAAAAAATTGCAGGTCTTCTTCCTTCCTAGCTATCTTGAACAGCTTTTTGGTTTCTTCCCAGACAAGTAAGTACACGGCGGTGTTCTGCCTCGTTCTCTGTTTGAAGATGCTGTAACTACGAAAGGTAAGCAGCGATGTATTGAGGAAGTCGGTGACTCGCGTCTTTACATAGTCAAAGTCATTCGTATCGATGGTTGTGATTGGTTGTTTATTTTTGGAAGGGATGATTTGATTGGTTAATTTTTCTGCATTTTGATTAGTCAATCCATTGCAAATGTATGATTCTATTTGGTTGAGTGGTAGTAATTTTAAAGTATCTCCTAGGTGATTTCGTGGTATTTTGTCAGTAAAAAAAGATTTCACGATATTATAATGGCCTGATTCAATGATTTTTTTGTGTTTAAAAGATATGGCTTTTACTAATCCAGTATACTACAATATGTACCCGACTAACAGGTTAAGAAATAGCATCTCTGAGAAAATTCTGTTCTTTCTCCACCCGCCGTAGGAAATTCATCTCCAACCTTCAAATAAGCAGGCCATTGAAAAAGTATAAAACTAGAAGGTAGAAGGCTTGTAGTCTCTGTCCTTCTGTAAGGATAATGCTCATCATCCGAGGAGAAACTGATGGTCCCTCCTGACAACATGGTACTATGGATAATATATCCTACTCGTCTGATCAAACATTTGCGGATGTTCCAACAATGCTAAGTGTAGTCTTTTTCTATTTTCTCTAACGACCACTGACTGTGTTCTTTCTCCACCCGCCGTAGGAAAATCATCTCCAACCTTCGAATAAGCAGGCCATTGAAAAAGTATAAAACTAGAAGGTAGAAGGCTTGTAGCCTCTGGACATCCTTCTGTAAGGAAAATGCTCATCGTCCTAGGAGAAACTGGTGGTCCCTCCTGACAACATGGTAATATGGATAATATATCCTACTCGTCTTATCAAACAATTGCGGATGTTCCAACAATGCCAAGTGGAGTCTTTTTCTATTTTCTCTAACGACAACTGACTGACAGAGGTGGTTACCCGTCTCCATAAAGTTGGCATTTACACCAGCTTATAGCAAATACACAGAGTTAAACACAAACTTATATCCCCTTCATATGGATTATAAATGTGAGAACATTCCTTCTAACATGACCTGAAATGTTACAGGTACGCCGAGGGTAACGGCCTGCCTACTAAGTGCCGGGCCACTGAGATCTTATAAAGGAGTCTGCTTGACAACTGAAGTGAGACGCCAATGAATATATGGCTGACCATTATAAGATACCTGATGTAATGTCTTAACACGTGGGCTTTGTTAAAGTTGAAGTATTCCTTGTATTTGCGTCTGCATCGGTTTTACATTATGATCGAATTCTGGCCCTTTTTTAATTTATAACACTGATTGAGGGCCAATACAGAACTAGTTATATATTTTTTATAGGCCTTTGACTGCCTACCACATGACCTTCTTCTATTAAAGTTAAAAGCATATGGACTATCAAATGATGCTTTAAATCTTATAAAAGACTACCTGTCCAACAGGAAACAATGCGTTAAAGTGGGTACTAATTTTAGCACCTGGCAAAATATCTATAAAGGTGTGCCCCAAGGGTCCATTCCCCATGGGTCCTGTACTTTTTAATATTTTTCTTAACGATATTTCTAATTTTGTAAAAGAAAACATTTTATATAACTATGCTGATGATAACACGTTGTCACATTCAGGACCCGACCTAACTAGACTTGTAAATTCTTTGGAAAAGGAAAGCGAAATTTTAATAACTTGGTTTACAAATAACAAAATGAACGCTAATCCAGACAAATTTCAGGCAATTGCTATTGGGGACAAATAAAAAAAGGGGACATAAAACTTAAATTGGAAGGGAACATAATCAGTTGCGAAAATGAAGTAAAACTCCTGGGTGTGGCAATAGAATTCACATATAGCTGAAATTTGAAAAAAAGCATCAAGACAATTAAACGTACTTAAAAGAATTGGCAAACATTTATATAAATTGGGAAGGTTAACGATTTATCATTCTTATATAATGTCTAATTTCAATTACTGTCCTATAGTTTGGCACTTTTGTGGGGAGGTAATACACAAAAAATGGGAAAAAAATTCAAGAACGAGCCCTGAGGTTTATTTATAAAGATTATACCTGTAACTACGATGAACTTTTAATAAAATCTGGTCTACCGTCTCTCAAAATTAGAAGATTAAGAACTATGGCAAATGAAACATTTAAAATTTTACATAACAAATCTCCTGTATATCTTAATGATATTGTTAATTTTTAAAATGTTCCTTATTCTTTCAGAAAACAGCACACTGTAGAAGTCCCATAGGTAAGAACCACCAACTTTGGGATGCACTCAGGGGCGACACTCTGGAATGAACTGTCTGACAATATCAGACACCAGACCAATCTTAATCAGTTTAAAAGCCTAACAACTGGAATGGCAGTTCTTGCAGATGTAGCTCCTGTAGATCTCAATGAATGTTTTATGTTTTTATATTTAATGTGTATTTATGTCTTGCTCCTGTGTGCTGCTAAAATGCTTTGGTATTGCTTGCTTTATATGAATTTAGTGCTTTATAATGCTTTACCTGTTCTGCCATGTTCATCCCTTTTATGCTTTAACCTATGTATGTATATGTGCTATATGTTGCTTTGTATGTATATGTGCTATATGTTGCTATGTATGTGCTATGTGTCATGTATGTTGTTAATTTTATTGTTGTAATGTCGGTTAAAAGCTCTACAGAGCTTATGTTTTGCCTGTACTATATATCCAACTATAAATAAAGTTTCTTAGTCTTAGTCTATGCTTGCGTCAATAGTATTGCTTTGATTTCATGACTATTGCAACGCTGACGCAATGCTTAAACAAGGATATATTTGGACTATGGCTTTCCATATTATTTGATTCTAATGCAAGCCGTCATATACTTAATAAATGGTTAGTGTCTCTGTAAATCATGTTGGTTACTCGCATGGCTCCTTGTGGGCTCCTGATTACCGGTATGTTATATTAAGGCAGTGGCTATTCAACCGGACCCGGTGGAATAGTCCACAGGCTATTCGACCGGACCTGTCATTAGCAGATAATTTACCTGAAGATTAGGCCGACACATTATATTGATGTATTAATTATCAAACACGGGTAAATATATAAAATGAATTAATGTTAATTGGTACCCAGAATGTATAGGGGATAGACAACCAGCCGTATAATTTAAACACAACACCAAGGAATTTTTAAACCAATGTTTAGTCCTAGCAGGGCTTTGTATTTAGATTTAAAGATTTATGAAGCCACTAAGAAATTTATTATTATGCTTTGGACTCTTATCGTGTTCTCAGGACTATGTAATCAGAATAAAATCTACACCAATTTCCTGCAAATTTAGTCGCCGCATTTTAATATTTTTTTTCTCTTCTACAATAATTTGAAAGTAGACACGTTCTTCAATATTCTTTTCAAGATTGTTAAGGTTTTCGTTCAAATTCTGTTGTTAAGAGGGAAGCTAAATTGTAGTCTTACTTTGATCCAATAACTATTTTATCTATTGCTTTTTTGAAATCTTAATCAGCCACGGAATTTGATAAAGTGATCAGCTATGTGAGAACACAATTAACATCAGTATTTCTTGTCAGAAATCCGCAATGAACAGAATCAAAGCCTACAGTTTTCGCCCCATTTCTTGATATACATGTAAACTGATAGAAAATCAGCACAGAAAATTGTTCCTAGTCGGTAATGTTAAAAAAACAACAACAAAAAACAGATATTTTAATTTTTTCCACCGTGAAGTGGACACAAGTTCTCTTTAATTATATTTAAACACGCGTAAAAGTGTAAATTAATGTAAATTAATCTCTAATGTCAACAATAACGGCTAAAAATCTTTAAAATATAAAAAAATCATATTTGAACCCAACATACTACCCAAATTTTATTAAAACTAACGAAAAATTAAGACATATCTATTTTTTATCTATTTTGCAGGAACTTAACAAAAGTCCCTTTTTCTTGATTTCCACATGTAAATCTCCAATATAAACAGGTCCGGTTGAATAGCCCACAGACCCGGTCCAATAGCCTACAGGCTATTAAACCGGGTCCGGTTGAATAGCCACTGCCTTATATTTATTAATCCCGGAGATTCAATTCAATTTAGAATATTCTATAGAACAAGTAAAGTCAAGTTGCAGACTATTAAACTGGATCCGGTCCAATAGCCTACAGGTTTTAAACCGGGTCCGGTTGAATAGGGCTCCACTGCCTCATATAAATTAATCCCGGAGATTCAATTCAATTTAGAATATTCTGTTGAACAAATTGCACACAATCCAAGCAATTTTAAAAGGAAATGAACATCAAGCAAAGCCTGCATAAGTGCTCTGATAAAAGTTTGTCATGATTTTTTCAGGATTTTTTGCGAACCTTCCGTTTCGCGGGAAAGTCTCAGAGTTGCGTCCCGTAAAATATATTCGAAACACCTCGGATTCTTTTCAACTAAGAATAAAACGAAAATGCTTTGACTTCAACACCTGTCTTTGACAGGTGTAAACACAGTATAATTCTGAAGAAATCAACTAAAATGACTTCTGTTAAAGTAGCAGTTAGAGTGAGACCTCTCAATAACAGGTTATAAAAATAATCTTACATATTTTGGACTTGTTTCCTGGTGGTGTCATGGGTTTAGATTTGACTCAGTTATACAAATTTTATGAGGAAACTGAATGAAAACATTAGTTTCACCTTTACATCTACAGCAAAACAGTTCAATACATGCACATGAGTATTACAACATGGGCAATGCCCACCATGGTGAGGGATATGGGTTTTCATGAAATAAATGTAAGATATAAAGGCAACAAAACCCTAGGATTCATCCGTCGTAATCTTAAGGATTGCACAAAACCAGTCAAAGCAGCGGCATACACATCAATAGTAAGACCATCACTGGAATATGCATCAACAATCTGGGATCCCACAAACNGAAAATGGTGTCAGCATTGCAATGGGAGAACCTCGCTGACAGACGCAAGCAAAATAGGCTGTGTATGTTATATAAAATACAACATGGAGAAGTCGACATTGATAAAGACCAGTACCTGATTCCAAATGACAACCGGACCAGAGGTAAGGATCGCTTCTTCCAAGAGAGGACAAAAAACTACAGTTACGGACAGTCATTTTTCCCGAGGACAATTAGAGATTGGAACCAACTACCAACTCGTACAACATCAGCCAGCACCGTAGAGGGATTCAGAGCTGCCCTGAAGGCACGCTCTGAAAGGAACTAAACATCAATCCCGTGTACATAGTTTTAATTGTATATAGCGTAGAGAGCTGACTGTGTTGCCCACACATGCAAATAGTTCTCGCAGAGCCAACTACGTTATAAAAAGAACCCGGTTCCTTTCCTGGAAGAAAAAGAAGTGTGTACAGAGCAGGCTGGTGTGTCCGCGCACCTTAGACTAATTCATTAGATTTACAAAGTTTTCAAAGTGGATAACTTATTTGCAAATATTCGCTTTGAATCCTGGGTATAACACTTTTGAAAAATTAAATTAAGCTTAGAGAATCAGTCTGTACTATGTGATATAGGGTCCTGAACACAGCTTGACCCAGTTTGCGTAAACATTTCAAATGGCCGTTGTGTCCGTGCATGACGTAGAAAACCCAGCATAGGAATACTAAAAAGAAAGAATTTTACAAAACAAACCATGTGATAAAAGAGGCTTGTAATTTCAATGATATAATGACGCAAATTTGTATTGAAATAACAAAATAATTGAAATAGGGGGATTCTGAACACCAGTAGGGTGAAACAAATCAGCTGTTTTTAGCCTTTTGAAGCAAATAACATATTTTTTTCGCAAAATTTTGTAATTTATTTTCCTTTCCTCGAACAATGAAAGTTTAAGTTGTAAACTTATTGACACAATAATTTTTGTTAGCCAAAATGACTTCAACATCTAAAAGTCGGTGGTGCGTGGAAACACTGGATGCTCGGACACCGGTTCTCACACTGTATGTGAGTGTGATTACAAAAATGGGGAATGCTCATAGTAAATACATGTACGTGCCATATGTTGTCAGATGTTCCTCTCAATGTCTTATTATCCCTGCACTTTCGAAGAAAGTTCAGGGATAATGTTATTCCCTCCGTCTGTCCGTCCGTCCGTCACACTTTTCTTGTGACTCAAACTCCTCCTACATTTTTGGATTTAGGGATTTAATTTTGTTGTAGAATTGTTGCATATAGTCTGCAGATGTGCAATAAGCTTTCGGATTTTTGATATTGGTCTTGGTGCAAACAAGAGGCCCCATGATGTCAATTTTTACACATGTGGCATGTGACACAANTTCCTCGAACATTTATGAAAGTTTAAGTTGTAAACTTATTGACACAATGATTTGTGTTAGCCAAAATTGACTTCAACATCTAAAAGTCGGTGGTGCGTGGAAACACTGGATGCTCGGACACCGGTTCTCACACTGTATGTGTGTGTGATTAGAAAAATGGGGAATGCTCATAGTAAATACATGTACGTGCCATATGTTGTCAGATGTTCCTCTCAATGTCTTATTTACATTATATGACAGTTTTCCTTATATAGTAAGGACATTCTTAAACAAACATTATAGTTTTGTTTACATAACAAAGATCGTAATAACTTGCATTGATTACAATGCTGCGGGATTGCTGTCGGGTAATTCTACACACCTAATTTTCAATGGGCTTCAAAATATTATAACAAGAGCAATATCAACAAAACTTGCATGCAGACTTAACAAACTTGAGTTCTTACCTTACATGATGATAATATTTTCAGAATACTTTCCATCAACTTTTGTCTTTAATTGTCCCATGAAAAAGGGTACACAACTTTTTATACCCTGCCTTAAAAGGTGGGGGTGTATAGGATTCCTCTTGTCCGTCCGTCTTTCCGTTCGATTTTGACTTTTGATTTAGGCAAAATCTGTAAATTTTTGGTTTCCGGATGATAACTTGAGTTTGCTTTGAAGGAAAGTTTTGATATTTTGGGATTATGTTTCTATTCATTAAATACAGGTCAGGTTCGATTTTGACCATGATCGGATTTTTGGTTCCAGAGTTATTGCCCTTGATTAAGGCAAAATCTGTTAATTTTATGGTTTCCGGGTGATAACTTCAGTTTGTTTTGAAGGAAATTTTAATATTTTGGGATTATTGCTGCAACTGCTAGGATTGCATATGGGCAGGGGTATCTTTTGTGATCAGCAGATCACCTTTTTCTAGTTTTATAAATAATCTCCATTTTGATTGGTATCCAAATTTAAGTTAATTTGGAAAGCTTTGTAAAGTCTTCTAAATTTTCATAGGCAAAAAAGAAATGTTCTTCGATTTCAATTTCATTGTAAAATTTACATATACTTTTGTCTGTATTTAAAGGTGCTTGTTAATGGCAGTCATTAGCTTTCATCCTAATGAGGGATGGACTGGGAAAGATTGACATTTTTATGAAACAAACACCTGTATTAATTAAAAATAATTAACAGTAGCCATCTATTTATATTATTTTTACCACAGGCTGGCACTTTAGTGATATTGTACCACTCATTGGTCGTTTTTGGTAAAATATTCGCCATTAAGTGCCAGCCCATGATAAAAATGACATTTCATTTTATTTTACATTTCATTGTATCATTTAACTAAAGGTTCCATGTTCAGTTACAATGTGTATATGATTAATAAAAGATGATTTTTTTAGGGAATAAAAAATTGGTACAGTCATCACAAACAATCTTCTTCTAAGAAACCACAAAGTCTACATTTGTTTATTGAACTGATACCACAAATCTCTCTAGGCATTGGCATAATTGACAACCTGTCATATAAGAAATAAATTTAGGGATTCAGTAATTAAAAACATGTGACAATGTGATTTCCTAACACTTTTGAATTGTTAGTATCAATCAGTACTAAGAATGAGAATAGTATGCGGGTAGCAGACGATACAGACGATGTCAGAAGATTCATGTTCATCTGTTTATGCTGTATTATTTCATTTCAAGAGAAATTGGAACTTGACTTGCAGCTTGCATTTTTAAAAATTTGCACAAAGCTTAATAAGCAAGCAACCTTCAGCACAACAACAAATGATATAAAAGACAGCAAAACATTGCATGAATTTAAACCTCTACTGGAACACATACATACTACAGTATATATACTGGAAAACCTCATGCTTCACAATACTCCAATTATAATTTGTTAAAATGTTTGAAGATCACAAGTATAGACTAAAATTTTAAAAGATTACTTTGGAAGGGACTGTTCTTTTCTTATTCATGTGCAGTATTTTTTTTATTTTAGCTCATAATTTTATATTATTTCAGAGAGATTGAGTTGGACAGTAGATTTATAATTTCTATGGATGGAGGTAAAACAACAATCACCAATCCCAAGGTATTTAAATTATAGTGAAACCTGTCTAAACCAAACTCTCACTACATCAAATACTATGCTTTAGGTTAATTTAAATTATTATCTATATATTCTGATTCTGTGTAAATAACTGTTTGAAATATACAAAACTTTCAGTTAAGACAGATTTCATTTTACTGTATATTTTAGTTAATATTATTATTATAGAATTATTTTCACAAATGTAATGTTTGAATCTTTTGATTAAATGTCAGAGTTGCCAGCAAAGTAACCATGATAAATTTTTTATGATAATCATGTTTACTGTCCCCTCTTCGTAATAGCACAGGATTTGATCATCAGAATTTACATACAGATGCAACCTTCGATTGATTCCAAACAAAAAAACCATAAGACAAAGATATTCTGCTTTTATGCACCTGTAGTGGTATGTCAGTATTCAGACAATATTAGGTCAGTGCGACCTACTTTTCTACTTGATCTACATGTAGTTTTGTACTTACATTCAGGTTTACGTGCAAGTTCTTATCAGATTAATTTTACATGATTGAATCATTTAATTTTGCAAATGCATGCATCTCAGAATAAGGTCACTGTGACCTACAGGCTACTCAGGACAAACTTTGTAGTCTTTTATTATCAATATACATATATTTTATATATTCAGTATTCAGTTAAACACAGATTAAGACTGTTCCAGAAATAATTGTATGGGGGTTGGAAGGCACTTTTTAAAAGGACCCAACAGGCATAAAATTTAATTCGTTTGTCTCATTGCTTCCTCGGTGCAAGTCTCTAATATACCCCACAACCCATCCAATTTTAATTAAAGTGCCTTCCGACCCCTCCCCCCCCCCATACAATTATTTTTGGAACAGTCTAATCATAAGTTAATAAGTTACCATAACCAACACTAACTTTATACATTGTCATGGTGTAAGTTTCCCCCACATCAATAATTTGATAGCTGTCAAGTGATAATTGATATTCCCTTTTGACGTTGCATCTTTCTTCCCAAATAATAATAACAAGAAAGATATATTGAACTGATGTCAAATGTACTTGTAGATTTCAGAAAGAACACATGAAGGAGAACATGGAATGGATTCTATGAGGGTTAAAGATTTTACATATGATTTTTCATTCTGGTCAGTAGATAAATCTGAACAGAAGTACTGCTCACAGAAACAGGTATTTATGCTATATTATTCTGGCAGTAACTGCGAGCATTTGTCCGGACAGTTTGTCTTCATGTTTTATTTACTTCATTGTAAGGGTACTCGTCTTGATAAGTTGGACTTTTTTCTAGTTTGATTTTTACTGTGAGTCTTTTTGTGTATTTATTTTTAGCCATTCACCACACATAGGGGGAGGGTTTGGATCCAAGAAAACGAGTTTAACCCCACCGCAATTTTTGTGCCTGTCCCAAGTCAGGAATATGTTGGTCATTGGCTTGTCCTTGTCTTCTTATAAAATTTTAGTTTCTTGATATTTGGGTTATTGGATGTGGTTTGTTTCCATTGATTTATTCACTTTTTTACCTTTTCGGGGCCATTTAGGGCTTACTATATGGTGTGAGGTTCCTCACTGTGTTGAAGACCATATGGTGACCCCTAGATGTTTTGTTTTGGGTCGTTTTGACCTGGATATGGGATGTTGTCTCCTTGACATTTACCCCATTTCCTTTCTTTTTCATATATATTTTGTAAGGTATTTCAGATCTTAGAAGACCACATTTCATTATTCAAATTCAAATTCGTACATTTTGCTTTTGAATTAGAACTCTTCATATTTAGAAAATAACCATGACTGTTGTTTCTTTTTGGGTGTATAAAAATGCTGCAGGGAGACTGGAAGGGTTCTAAGCATTTTCTGTGAAAAAGATTTTTTGGGAGCATTATCTGTGAAAAATCCACTAAAATAATTATGATACATGGTTTTACAGATTTCAACACGTGAATGCCAAAACCATCTAGTCTGATACATGATTTAAATTTTTTTTGTGCAAATGGCCCTTTCCATGCCACTACTGCACACATGATTATGCTTAAAATAAAATTAAAGTAGACTTTAAAACTTTGTTAATGAATAGTGCTCACATCCTACTAAATTATATGTGTTTTTGGCTGGATGTCTTTTTCAGTGAACAGCTAAAATTAGATATGTCATCATTTTTAGAAATACGAGACAAAGTTTTTTTCCCGATTTGAGAAAATATATATAAATGGTTCAAAGTTGAAATTATGATTGAGGCACTGTGACATTGATATATTAAATTTGTCTATACTTGCCCTGAAACCATAGAAATTCTCAGTAAACCTTGCATTTCACCAAATCATATATTTTTTAGACATTATTCATGTATTGTTTATTTATCTGTTTCAATTAATATTCTCACAACAAATTTGAAACTTATATTACAATGTATATTCTGTATTGGGTTACTAACATACTTGTACAAGCATCCTTCTGATTGTCTGGTAAAAAGTATTAAACTTTTGAAAACTTGTTCCCAAATTAAACAAAATTATCTACTTTGGATGTCTACTGACAATGTGTGCTTGCTGATAGTGACACTGTATATAATCCTTAGTGAAAGGTTTGATTGTAACAATATCATAAAAATCAACTAGCTATAAAGTTACTAAAATAACAAAACGCAGTTTACGAAATTGTGTGAAAAAAGAGATGAATATTTTAATGAAATAGTAAGAACTTTGAAATATTGGTTTGCTAGGTGTTCGAGTGTTTAGGAGCAGATGTAGTAACATCAGCGTATGATGGATATAATGCCTGTGTGTTTGCCTATGGACAGACTGGATCAGGAAAAAGTTATACAATGATGGGAAATCCTGTAAGTTGTTCTCAATCATAATTTGTTTTTGATTGATTAAATATGCAGATATTTCATGACTGTTTGAATGGTAGTTTATAATATTCTTATATTGGTCTTGGGTAGTACATGAGTTTGTGTCATTCTTTAATTCTATTCTCAAAACACACAATTTCTTTATACAAATATGTACATATAGTGGTATATTTTATTATATAACTACAATGGTATAAGTTTCATTAATTTTCATTATTTTAGCCGAGTTGCAACAAAGTTGAACTCGGCTATTGGTTTGGTGTTGCGGGCTGGCGGCGTTCATCAAACATTGGTTTCCGGATGATAACTCAAAAAGTTTACATTCAATTGAAATGAAACTTGGATATATTGTTGGGTAACAGGAGGGGAGGAACCCTATTGATTTTGGAGAAAGTAGGTCAAAGGTCAAGGTCACAGTGACCTAAAAAGAACTGAAATTTTCAGAAAAAATTGGTTTCCGGATGATTACTCAAAAAGTTTACATCCTATTGAAATGAAACTTGGATATGTTGTTGGATACCAGGGAGGAGGAATCCTATTGATTTTGGAGAAAGTAGGTCAAAGGTCAAGATCACAGTGACTGAAAATAGACTGTAAATTTCTGAAAAAATTGGTTTCCGAATGATAACTCAAAAAGGTTACATCCAATTGAAATGAAACTTGGATATATTGTTGGATAACAGGAGGGGAGGAACCTATAGATTTTAGAGAAAGTAGGTAAAAGGTCAAGGTCACGGTGACTGAAAATAGACTGAAATTTCAGAAAAGTTTGGTTTCTGGATAATAACTCAAAAGTTTACATCCAATTGAAATGAAACTTGGATATATTGTTGGATACCAGGAGGGGAGGAACACTATCGATTTTGGAGAAAATTTGTCAAAGGTCAAGGTCAGTGAAGGTCACAGTGACCGAAAATAAATTTATATATTGAAATGTCAAGACATGAAACTAGTAATAGACCTGCTTGAATTCTTAGAATTTTGGATATTAGGTAGGAAAGATATAATAAATAGACAATTTTAGAAATAATTGGGTCTTCACATTAACTAGGTCACATAATATTTGAAGTTGCAACTCGGCTTGTGCACCCTGGTGCCATCTAGATTTTATATGTATTTCTTTTTTATTTCGTTAATTATTACAAAACAGATTAATTTGTATGTTGTAAATAACATTGCTGATATGTTATATTTATTACTTGTTTATGTTGAAAATTGTAGGGAGAGGGCTTATAATAATGTTGTTATAACTTGTGCCCAATCCCTTTGCTTAGCAATAAAATATGTTTAATTAAAAAAAAATACATGAGTACATGACAGTCTTTTAGGAAAGGATATGGAGTAAATGAACATGAGACCATAACACATATGTTAACTCCAACTGCAATAATTTTAATGAGCTGTATGGCCATTTCGGAAATTTATTCCTCATCAGCAGCACTAGAACCCAAACAAAGGAAATCCATAATTTTGAAAAATGTTTAAAATGCATACAACCAAACGAAATCAGAATAATCTTTAAAATCAAATATAGCTAAGGACAAAACTAGGATGGAGGGAGTCAATAATTTACAAAAAATGAGATAATAGTAATTGAACAAAGTGTACACATGAGATATTATCTCATGTACAAGTACACCATATCTAAGATAAAAAAAGAGCATACATCTCTACAACGGGGAATTGTTTTACCAACTCCACACTGCAATAAAAGACAAACTCCTGTATTAAATATTTTAAAAAAGGATATGGATAAGTCTGCCTTATCTAATCACGATTCTAATTTTAAGGTCCTGTGACCTCACTGAATTGTTGTTATATAAAGTGAGTTTCTCTAAACACTTATATGTTGTTGGTCAGTGATAACTAGTATTGATGTACATGACTATCTTATAACTTTTGGACA